>JAUEJK010105756.1:0-10789 GCA_032274865.1 Eryngium alpinum | reverse complement strand
TGACGACTATGGTTAAACTCTGTGGAGGTGAGGATTCAATATTCAAGGAAAAACTCTTCCAAGTTAGGATGACATGGATGGAGCACGCCTAAGAAGCCCACCCAAAGGTTCAACAACAAATGCTAACTACCTACAGACCTGTAGCGCTGAGGGTATTTATTATTAGGTTAGGTTGGTGGGCTAACATTTACACTCTGCATTGCACTGAGCTTATATAAGAATACACACAGAGCACCACTATTACAATTGGAAGATACAGAACTGCGATAACATAGTAGCAAGCATTCATCAGAAATCTACCCCTAATGTCGACACAAACTATTGAATGCATCTCCAACATCAGAAAAGGAAGATACAGCTGGAAAATTAAAGTCAGACTCATACGGATGTGGAGAAACATTACAGTCGGTGGGGAATTTGTCAAGGGGCTCAACATCTTACTACTTGACGACAAGGTACAGATTCTAATCAGTACACTCATTTCAAGTTTGTTACTTACATAAAGTACTGAGAAAAACTACGAACCCATTAACTTCATATTTGATCCATGACATATTGTGTTCCTCCGAAACTAAGTGTAGGATGTTCGTATCCACGCATACATTCCCGATGATATAGAAAAGAAGGTTCTGCACTTACTCTCTGTTGGAGAAATATATTTGATTTCAAATTTCATGGTTAAAGACTACCGAGATCAAGATAAGTGCCTACCAATAAGAAGTGAGAAGCAAATCAAATTCACAGACTATACTAAAGTTAAACAGTTGGATGAAGTGAAATCTCTAATTGACTGTAATGCCTTCGATTTCTATTCCATCGGAGAAATTCAGCAGATGCAGCAGGTGGAAAGGTACCTAATAGGTATAAGTCACCTAAACCTTCACCCACTAATGCTTTACATTGTACTGATTTCGATTGTCTCTGTTGTGATTTATGTTCTCCTCCAATACAGATGTTGTTGGAGTTGTTGAAGAATATCAACCGGTCTGAAGTTATGTCAGCAGGAGGGCAAACCAACGAAGGACACCAGATTCATTTTGTCGGATGGCCAGTACGTTTCTGATTGCGGTTTAAGTTGAATCTCAGCTGATCCTTTTTTAACAGTTACACTGCATTGTTTCATTAACAGGTCTAACGTGAAAGTGACATTCTGGGGAACTTTCGCACAAGAATTTATCATGGCTATGGAGGCAATCACAGAAAGGCCAGTGATTTTAATTATAGCCAGTGCGAAAGTGCAAACATTTCAAGGTGGACAATGTATATGTTCAAATTGTAAAGTTAGTACTCTCTTAACCACTCACCAATTTATTGGGTCATTTTACACTTTACAGGTACACAACAACTTAAAGATCATCCCGCAACTAGATATTTCATCAACGCGCAGCACTACAGTATGTTACAGATGAGAACAACGTATACCTTCGATTCTTAGTTATTTACTAAACTTCTACTGTAATCACTAACACTGCAGAAAATATGTATGTAGGTTCTCCAACCCGTCATTCACACAGAGGCATATATGTAGACAATCAATAGTGCTGGACAAGATTTTTAACGTCCACGATCTTAAACAGTTATCAAATGACTACATCGGGGTGTGTATAGTACATATACAACAGTTACTTCCACTAATATATGTTCTAACAAAATCATACTTTAATCATTGCAGAAACAAATTATAACAATGGTCACCGTACGGAAGATTGAATTCTCAAACAAATGGTTCTACTACGAATGCACTAGCTGTTACACTGAAATAAGTTATGTGGAAGGGAAGCTGTTATGCACTCGATGTGTTAAGAATGTTCAGCATCCTACTATGAAGTAAGGCCATTTAATTACGTCAATATAAATGTTCACCAAACTCTTTCACTTAACCTGTATTAAACCAAACTCTAACCAAACACGTTTATATTGGTGCATCCAGATTCCAGATATTCACTATTTGCTCAGACGAAAACGGTGGGATAAGAATAATTCTGTGTGACCATGAAATTCGGATTCTAACAGGGAAAACAGTCAACAATTACATTAAATATCCAACCCCGGTATAAATCATGCATTCACCAATGTGGCCTTCTGTTAACACAAACCGCATTATTATGTTGCCTAATCACATTATATTATGCTACATCATTTGTAGGAAGCACAGTGTAAACCGTTCCCAGCATAGTTGAAAGAAATCGCTACTAAAAAACTGACATTGCTTCTGGAAGTTACAGACTCCCATGTCACAAAACATTCAGATGTTTTCACAGCTAAAGATGTCATGGAAGGCCATGACTTCTCATTAACAAATGTGATGTCTGCACCGTACTCACAGGATGCTAGCACCTCAGGCATCCACTGTGCCCAGGTACTGCACATATCTTCAAACCCTAAACATAGCTAATGTATGCATGTAATCTAAAACTCTTTCGGACTTCTACAGGAACACAAGTACAGCAACTCTGAATATCACTTGGACACCCTCTCAGGTTTGGAAATAATGAGCCCCAGCCATCTCACCAGTGGCAAGACAGCTCGAAGGGGAAAGCAAGTGATTGACGATAGTGATGACACTAATGAAGACTAATGCATTACAGAAGTTATAATAGCGTAAAATTGTGTTGTACGAGGTGGATGTATTTACAAGAAGATCCTCTTACTATGATATAGTGCATGTCCAACTTATGAGTTAACAAGTTTGAAATACATAATAAATATCATATATGCAGCCAACAAACTAAAAACTACCATTAATAATAATATTCAACTGTTAAGGAGTTCTCAGGAATCAAAGGAATAAGGAAACCATTGTCTACCAAACAGAAAACAAGTTACTTATCCAATAACACCACCAACAAATCTTTAATAACTTCTAATACCTACACTACCACGTAATTGCAAGCAATTTCTCATCGTAAATTGTCAGATAAAATGATTTGCTAGAGGCCTGGGAGAAAAAGAAAGTGTAACCACCATGGACTGTACTGTCAGCAAGCAACTCCTGAAGCCCGTGAATCTTCTGATGGTCCAACGAGAAGAAGGCATCATACACTGAACCCGTAGGCGCCACAATATATATCTCTGGAACAAGCACGTTGTCGTACTTCTCAATATAGAGACACGGGATTATCTGCCATAATAGGAAGACAAACCATGCCTTCAGTCTATATCAAATGAATTAAGTACACCATATAAGACATTGAGGATAAGAAAAATATTTAGACTGTATACTAAAAACAAATAACAACTCACTAGCTCTCCTTTCACCAACACCTCTTCCGTCACAGTTTTGACAAACTGTCGGGGAATCCCTACTCCTACAACAGTTTAAGTATGAAATTCAATATATACGCACATGAGGAGCAGTACAATTAGAAAGTTAGAAGAATGAGGAAAAAATACCTGACTCCACACACTTTGGGGTCCCTGCATAGAACTTATGGACTCCAACATCAAACCGAAATGGATTTGATGATGAGTACAGTACAATCAAGTCACTATCATCCACACCGAGGTCGGAGACAAAACGAGGCCATCCTCTGTAGAAAGACCATTTATCCTCGACTTTCTTCACACGCACCTTCCAGACTTTATTCCCAAATTCTAAGAAGACACGGTCACGCGGCTTCCACAGCTCGGTAATACTGCTATCTATATCATCAAGCAGCTGCAGAACATACACAATCAAGTATTAAATCAACTATAAGAGTGGAGTAGAAATAGAAAGTTCAGGTGTCGAAATAGCCGATGTCTTACCACACTATCTTCCCCCACCTCCTCAACTTGCTGTGGCATGTAAATTGTTATCTTCATGCCACCACAATCTCTAGCATTAACCAGAAACAATGTGCTATTCAGTTGTTCTTGCATGATATAAACTGAAGCGCAAGTCAGAGTATAACCTTTAGTAACAATTACTAAACTTAGACTGTCAATGTAGTTACCGTAGAGTGGTACAGATTAGGTCAACGTAAACACATTTTTAATGTTGACAAAATAAAGAAGCAAGAGAAATTACCATCTGAGAATCTGTACGCATCCATATCCGGTATTCTTTCATACTTCAATTCAGGTCTTCTTACGTTAACAACGTCAGTTGGGTATTCCACTTCAACTGCCGATGAATCAAAAACACCAACAGAGAATACACCAGCTCCTTGGTATTCGAAGGATAATAACTGTATATTGAAGTCACGGTATCGACGGACCAGACTCCTTAGACCAAGAAAGCACCGCTTTGAAGGAATATAGTACCCATCAAACTCATCCCCATTTTTAAGCATAAATTTGATATCCTCGGCAATTTGAGCAGTAGAGGGATCCGCCAAAGGTTGGAGAACATACTAACAATTTATATTTTGTGTTAATTCTTAACAAATAGGACATAAAGTATACGTACGTATAAGAACAGTCTAATATGTATTCTATATCGTACAAAGGAAGAAAGCAACAAAAAGCCCATACTATTTTCGTATCAATGCAATGCAGATTTCTTTCCATAACAGGGTTGGTTAAACAATACCCGGCCACCATCTCTAAATTACGTAAAATAAAACCATATATATACATGTATACGTATATAGATGTATATAAAGACATACAGAGAGAGCAAGAATGAGGAAGGCGTACATGGGAGTGAACATGAAAATGTGGGGGGATGCGTGGCTGATATCAGTTAACAAAACAACCAGAACAGGTAAACTATATAAAGAAGTTGTCAATTTGATAAAGTATGTCCACCCCCGATCCGGTGATGAGTTCCCATAACATGTTCATGTGTTACATTAGTTACATACAGAAAACCTAAAAGAAACGCATACTATGTTTTTGTTTATTAAGACCGGACACATGTTTAGGAGTAACAAAAACTGTGTTGCAAACATGACAAAGGCAAAAATCGTAAACAGACAACGGATAAACATTCATACTGCAGAAGGACATAAACATGTCCTCAAAACTTATGGAAGGCATAATATATAACATAAATAACCCAGAACTATTGTAAGACTTAGAAATATACCGTTTGGCGTGCGGAGAACATGTGAGGAGAAACAAATAATCCAAAGTTGAAGTTGCTCTTCAGAACATATAATTTATGTCAAGAGAAGAAGATGAAAAAGGGGATTAATTTAAAATGAAATACGAAAACAATGGAGGAACCATGTGGGGTAAAAGATCATACATGTGTCAAGAGTTTGCTCTTCAGAACATATGAGAGGAAGAATAGTGGTTAGGTGTTTGATAAATGTCCACAACGAATGCCCAATTTCAAACAGTCATAGGACATTGAAAATTACACTTCCTCAACATACCCATGAAACACCTTTATTGGACGGCGAGAAACTTTAATACAATTTCAAAGTCCCCATAAAATTGTTGGCAGTTTGCTTAACATACAGCTCACACATTGAACTGTAACCTATCAGAATTTAGATTAATGCATTCTTAAATAAGTTATTTACTTACTTCAGGGACATTATCAGAAAGGAAAATTTATAACGGAAATATGCTCTGATGGAAAACCAATAACAAATATTACAACCACAATTGACAGGTTAATGCAAATAATAAAATATTAACCTAATAATATTATATAGAGTACTACGGCCCACTATGAGAAGCACCAAGATTGTAATGCTTTTGTTGAATTTTGTAATTTTTTTATTTCACTTTAAATTATGTTCATATTTATTATAAGCTCGGGTTCATGTTTCTATTATATATAACATTAATAAATTACAAAATTCTTAAAAAATAGTTACTTATATAATAAAAATTACATACCAAATGATTAATAATTAACTACAAAATGAGCTAATTTAATTGATCACCTTATATATAGAATATAATAATTTTTTTAAAAAAAACTATCCACATATATTATATATATATGGTGCATAATATATATGTATATATTTATTTATTTATTTAACTATTCTAAAGTATATATATATTTATATATTTTTAATTTGTAATCTACTAAATATCATACTATTTTTTTTAATATTTTTTAAAAATAAATCATTACTTTCTTATGTTTATAATACTATTTTTATAAAATTTATTAATTTAATTTTAAAAATATTACTTTATTTCTTTAATTTTAAATAAACCTAATGTCTTCACAAACACATGTTCATTACTTATAATTCTATTAAATGTTTATTAAATTAGTACTTCTTTGTTGTGTTATATTCGTGAACCATATAAAATGTAATGTTATGCTCTTACATTTTAATGCACCATATAACAACCACAACTTTAGCCAAAGCCTACACCAAAAGTACCAACAAAAGGCAATTCTTACATAAACTTTATTTTTACATATGTTATTAAATTTTAATCAAATTAACCAAAAAAACAAATCTTGGTCGGCCTACTGCCTCGCACAGCGGGCAATGATCCTAGTCTAAACTAATGCCGTCAACACCTTTACTTTAACTAATCTCTTTCTCCAAGCCTTGGGAGGTGGTGCTTCCCCCTCAGGTCCAGAGTCACTTTGTCCTTATTTGATGCCAATTAACCTATATAATTATTTTTTTGGAGATAAACCATTTTGATGAAGATGGTTGATCAACAGCTACAGTTGGCCTACTGTAAGCTTTCAAGCGGTTTTCAGATTGACCAAGTGGATTTACCTCAGCCCCAAGCCAGATCGACCTAGATGTCAAACCTAATTGAGCATTCAACAACCTGTAGAAGATGGAATCAAAATACGATCATTAGGACTTATATGGTTTGTGAAACTTATATACTTCACTCCAAATATAATCATTCCACATCACTTTATGGTATGCGTAAAATGACACCAATAATGTGGTTCTAACTTTAAGAGCTACTATATCCGGTATCTTCACTATAAACAGAACATTTTGTGGAATATCTACCACCTTCACTATATACCACAAATGGTATTCCAAATTGTTGGAAAAGGTCAAAAAAATATATATCAAAAAATGAAATTTTAAATACTAATAAATAATATAATCGACAGCAGCAACCCACTCGTCAATTTATAGAATATCCATATGAAACTTACTTTGATTGCGGCAAGACTTTGTAAACAACAACTGATAACATATATAAGCCAAAAATAATATACACACAGAAAAGTATTCCCAGTCCACATCTCACACACAATACATAACTAAAGAAGGATGATGTAATTATAAATACATTCATAAGCTGTAAAATTTTATGTACTGTCAAACCTCTAGCTAACGTGCCTTCTTCCAATAAAAATTACGTTTTTTATTTTAAATTCAGAAGAATTTCTCCAATAATTATAAGCATAACATTTATCATCACCTTCGATCTCAAAATTACAACTCGATTAAATGATTTTTATGATAGCAATGGCAGAACAGTAGATATCACACACAAACAAAAGAGGTTTTACAATCGTTGACTGAAGCGAGTATGGGGTCAAACTTCACAACTGTGCCTCTGTTGCAGATAAATATTCTTTTACGCTTTCCTGAGCGTAGCCTTCAAACATACCTTTTAATTGCAAAGGTATTAGCGGTGTTCTCCTTGCGGCAAACTATATAATGTTAGAGTAGTAAGAGGAATTAGTACTTACTCAAATTTGTATAGCAAAAATCTTAATATGAACAGCTACATGCAGGATCGTTTTGTTCGTCGTTGCATTTTTTAGTAGTTGAGCTTCTTGCACACCAACATCTACCACAAATCAAGTAGTCTCTAAGCTTCCAAAATTTTTCAATATATTCTCAACTTCTTTGTGACCTGCAAGAGAAGATATTACAGAAAGCAGATGAGAGCAACAGATGATGCATCGTAGTCACCAATATAGCCAGTACATCTTTAAATATGTACAAAATTTACTATATGATTGACACATGATATGCTAAGATCAATGTCTACAATGGACGAATCAGAATGAAATTTACCCTATCAAACGAATCATGTTACATATGAGATTACATTATCAAATTAATTGTACCCTGTCACATGAATCAAATTATATGTATATAATGCATATATAGACGAAATGAATTGTTTAATTACCCGTCATATAAAGCTGACGTAGTTTGAATATTACCTCTCAGAAATTTCAGCGGTGATAGGTTGACAATGTCGAACTAAAAGGCATGTGTCTGCAAGCGACAACAGTTAACTTTCAAAAGGTTAATTCGGGTTTAATCCAAATAGTGCTTGTATTTTGGATATGTAGCCAACAACTTATGGATGTTATTATCACAGTAACATAATTTACCTCCACGTGGTAGCACTTGATATACATCTATGTGTGCGCCTAAATCAATAAAAGGTAAATATAAGATAAGATCATCTGAATACCTTCACTTCGTGGCTATACATTACCTGAATTTGCTTCATTCACATTGGAGTCAATTGTTGCTATAGTGTAGTCATACGAATTGTATTTTAAGCATTAGGCTGCAAAAAAGAATAAAAGAAAATAGATATTTTACAGTTCCAAACAACTCAAATATCATAAATAATACTAAAATTCATTATTTTGAATATATGGTCAGGCAAATCAGATTCACATATTACTTACATTTTGTTACATAAACAATTAGCAGTGAAAACAAAATTACCATTGCTTGCATTTTCTTACTCCCCTGGCATGTAGTTGTTGATGATATCTCCACAGAAGGCCTATTAGAAGCTTTAACAAATAAAAAAGGACCATTATAATATCACACCACATCATGAAAACCAAAGTATCATTGCAATTATTTCATATAAAATTTAAGAAATCCAACCTGAGGAATTTCCCTGGCCTATGATTGCAGATGTCCCCAGATAAGACCATGCAGAAGCTGTAACACATAAGATAGGACGATTTAATAAACCTTATGTTAATTAACATTTTTGCAACAGAATACAATAATTTAGACATGTACATAAAAAAGAAAAACACATAGTAAGCAGTGGTTCTAAATAACATGTGTACCTTTTAGTAAAGATTAAGCTGGCGAGATGAAAATAGATTTTTGGTTACTCGTATGATCCCCTTCTAATATCAATATAGATATTGCAGATAAACAGGAAGGTACTCTGAAACCTATGCGGAGGAGAGGCTGTGGAAGTGATACTGGTAGGTATACGGAATTCGCTCACACTTATCTAAAGTGTGGGGTGAACAAAGGAAGTTGACACACTCGTGTTAATTTTTACAAAACCGAAAAATTGTGCAACTGTGCAAGACAGAGTACAGAGCTAGGGCGAGGCTTGTTCAACTGACGAAGGAAAAACTGCAAAGGGCTAAGAAGAGGAAAGGCTGCAAAGGGCTGAGGTATAAAGAAAAAATATGCAGTAGCGCTGCTGTTCAGCGGGAAAATGGCTTCGCGATGGTTCGCATTCGAAGATCCCAATCAAGAGAAGAAGAAAAGGGTATACAAAGGTAGGGGTGCGTTAAGAGTATGTTTTGATAGCGGATATCATGTAATGGATGAAGCTGCTAATGTTTGCAGTTATTATCGTCCAACTGCTAAACAGCTTTGGAAACCTCCAGTTGGTACAATGGAGCTAGGGATTATTGGATGCAAGAAAGTGTTACCTATGAAAACAATCAACAACAAAGCGTGTACAAATGCCTATTCAGTAGCCAAGTATGAGAACAAATGGGTACGCACTTGCACAGTATCTGATACTCTAGACCCTCGATGGAATGAGCAGTACACATGGAGGGTGTATGATCCGTCCACAATGTTAATGAGTGGTGTGTTTCACAGTTCAGAAGTATTTAAATACACAAAATATCAATATCAAAGCATAACAGTTATGACCAATTGAGGTTTTAAGTTAAAATATCTGAAGAAATTGGATTAGCTTTGACATGAATTGGTGGAGTATCCATAACGAAAATCAACTCCTTCAATTACCAATCAATTTTGATCAACCATTACATTATAAACTTCTGCAAGTCTTGTACTCAATATCCCTGAATGGTAGCTAGATAAATTATGAATGATTAAGGTTTGAATCCCGGCAACAAAACCCTCTGAAAATATGTTGATATGATATGGTCGAAAACTAATTTTATTACGCTGAGTAATACAATTATTTTGATAGGGCAATTAGGGAGCGTTGTGTGAGCATTTGAAAACTGGGAAGACAAACCGGGTCGAATAGGTTTTACCCAATAAATCAAGCATTAAAAAGGAGATCCATATGAACTGGGTGACCCAACTTTAATTTAGTAGTAATATTGCCCATATATACGGAAGAGAGGATATATTAGTAGGGGTGTTCTACGTCATTTGTCAAGTTTTAGTTAAGTGATGCATTAGGAGATTATTGATAAAAAGAAAATATAAACCAACTTAGGCCCTGACAGTTAAACAGAAAACAACCGCAATAGATGCTTTAAACCACCTACTCAATAAGATTTAATCCACCAACATTTAAAGTTTATTGCTACTTATGCAGGGCTCGGTGTTTACATTCCTAATATAAGTGTTTCATCATGTAGCACTGACATTGTTACTTTTCTCAAATAAGTCACAATAATGCAGCAAAGTTGAAATAAAACAAAGGCAAATAAATTGATCATATCAGGAAAAGGTTATATTATAGATAAATATAGAAAAGCAAAAAATTTAGAAAAATATCAACAATATAAACTCTTCCAGATCCTGTAAAGGCGTGTACTGAAAGGGGCGATAATGGTGATGGGTTGACACTCATATACCAACCATTAAAGCACACTGGCTACATGAGAAATAATTTATTTTATGGTCTTACCTTTAAGTCATTGATCATTGCATTAAGCTTCAATTGATTTTTCAATTTCCTTTATCTCATT
>JAUEJK010105647.1:0-11532 GCA_032274865.1 Eryngium alpinum | reverse complement strand
ATTCGGTTCGGTTCGGTCCGGTCCTCTTAAAATTCGGTTCGGTTCGGTTCGGTTCTTCCCTAAAATTCGGTTTGGTTTGGTCCGTAATATTTTTGAAAATTCGGTTCGTTTTTTTCGGTTCGGTCCGGTTCGGTTCGGGTTGGCCCGAATGCTCACCCCTAATTATGAGGCAGTAGCAGTTCATATAATTGTTATCAGCTTCCACCTTATAAGTGGTTTTCCACCTTATAATTGAATGATGAATTAGGAGGAATTAGGTGGGTTTATATGTGTGTGAGATATATAATTATAATAATTTTTATTTTTTAAATATATATATATATATATATATATATATATATATATTATCGATTAATGTACCGATTAATTATTCCAATTAATTCGATTAATCTCCGATTTTTCGATTAATCACCAATTAGTCCCTTCACCGATTAGTGCCGATTTCCGATTTTTACAAAATTGCATAGAAATTCAAATATAAAAAGTATAACCCATACGTTAAACAAGACATAAACCAAAAGACACAAGACAAGAAGCCCAAACCACTTAGTTCATCACATGCCCTTGCCCGATTTAACATTTAAAGGTTTTATGTATACTAGGTGGTTGTTTGGTTTGACGTGGGAAGTAGATTCCTATAAGTAAATAAAAAACACGTGTATTACAAATAGTTAGGAAGTGTGAAAATATGTTTGGTTGCACATGGGAAATAAATACACGTAGGAAGTTACACTCACCAAGGGAAGTGTTGATAAGTGACTTCCCCCATTTTATAGGAATTAAAAGTTCCCGGGAAGTTAGTTCCTCCGTTTTTTTCCTACCAAACAACCATCTTATCTTACACTTCCCAGGAACTTTAAATACCTAGGTATTAACACTCCAACCAAACGACCACTAGTTATTTGGCCTGTGCAATTACACAGACTTTCAGTATTTTTTGTAAATTTAATAATTATAATTATTGTTAAATATAATATATTTTAATTTATAAATTTAATATTTAATATAAATATATAATAACTTAATAATATCTATTAATTTAATAAAATTTCTTTTTAAATAGGGACTGATAAAATAGAATATATCTTATCCCCACTAAATATTGTTCGCATAATGGAATTTAATATTTATAAATATTATTAAAAAATATTATATAATATTTTTTCAAATTAATATTGTATAAATTGATAAGTTTAATTTTTTTAATTATTATTTTTTCATTTAATATTTTTCATTTAATTAATATTTTTTATTGATATATTTATTTATAATTTTTTACTATACAAATTTAATTTGTTATATTTATTTTATTGATATATATTATGCTTATAACTTACTCTTAATGGTATGCATATAGAGATGATAAACTAAATTAACTCTTAATGGTATGCATGTAGAGATGATAAACTAAATTAGGTTTGGTTGAAATTAAATACACTAATTATGACTTTTTTTTATCATTAATGGTGTCGTATAAACTTAATAAAAAAGATATTCTGCAGATTTTGTGAGTTTGATGTTAATAGAATTTATACATGATATTTAATGGATTTTGGGTCAAAATTAATGATTTCAAAATTAATTAATAAATAAACTCAATTGATAGTAAAATATACATGTAAAATAATTAATAGTACATTTATTCTGTCAGATGTTCTCTATGTTATTTGATGTTGTGGGATCACGATATTGATTCACGTGTTCTATATCGATGTTTATTTCGGGATTGTTATTTAGTAAATATAGGTTTTTTTTATTTTTATATTTGTTTCTGTTGTAGGTAGTTATATGATTTAGTATTTATTTTATACTTTAATTTAATTAATATATTTATGACCAACACCAAAACCAAGCTTAAGTCCGTTATACTTATTATATATCAGTTTGGAGTTTCTATGTAAACTCTTGTGTAACATATCCCTAAATAAAGCAAAATCTATACACTTTTTTTGTGATTTTAATGCATAATTCATGTGATTTTTGCACATTGGCTTGCTTGAGTTTGTAGTGTGTAAAATATCAATACTGTGGAAGATATTTGTTCTCATGACCTAATTCATGTATTAGATGTGTGCAATGTTCTTAGCTTATTATGTATAATTTGCTCTCCTCGCAACCCAATTCTAACTTAACCCATACAATCAGCAATACTCATATAATCAGCAAATCCAAATAAAGACCACTACAATTGAATAACATCAACAAAACACATATTTGGAAAACATCAATAAAACACATGATAGAAATTATATAATAAATAAGTAGGATATATATTAGATTTGTATATGAATTACAGACGTGTCTGGTTCAGATGATGAAACCTCGATATAGAGGAGATGAATGAAACATCGGATGTGGAGATCGATCAAAGCTGGATGAATAATTTTCTAATAATTTCTTTTATTTTTTAGCTTTATATATTATATGTTTATAATATATTGTTTAAATCAAAATTAATCTATTTATGACCAATACCAATACCAAGCTTAAGTCATTTATGCTTATTATATATAGGATATAATAATAATAAAAGTTGTTTTAAAATATTACTTTTCAAAATATAAAATAATAATAATAATAATATATTTTAGATAAATCTTATAATAAAAATTATCTACATAATTATAGGGGGTCCAAAAATAGGGGTCGACCCAATTAATTGTAGATAAATATTATTTGAGTATTAGTTGGATATTATTCGGATCGGACTGGATCTAAATTAGGGCAATGAAGCCTAAATAATAAAAGGGATAAATTCCTACTAAGCCCAATACGGCAAGGGCCCAATACGGCTAATTAATTAATAAGGAGGTGCGGAAACCCTAATTAAATAAGGGAATGAATCCGAAGGTAAATCAAGTAATGATTCCTAGTCTTGGGGTGCAAGTAAATAAAGAGATAAGGTAAGTGGAATTACCAAACATAATAGGATTCTAATTCCTAATAGGGATCTGAAACCCTAATCTACGACTATATAAAGGGATTATTCTTCATAAATTAGGTACGCAATTCTAGCTCTAATTGAGAGAATTATTTCACACAGATTACTTATTCTTTCACCCCGAGTCCATACGGTGGGACCACCCTCACCGTTTTTGCAGGTTTTCCGATGGACGTTCAAGGAATCGGAGAACATCTTTAAGTCCTTACAAGAGACAGGTAATCCTAAACTTTGTCTTATTATTTTGATCCGTAACATATGCTTTTCAGGAAAAGAAGTGGTTGAAACTTTATCATCAAATACATTAATTAACACATCACCTGAAGTGGAAGAATTCTTAGTCTCGGTGAGAGCTTCTTCCATTTCAGTCTCAGTGACAGTCTCAACTAACTTGCTTTCATTGTTGCTTTCTTGTACTGAACAGTTAAAGTATAAATAATTTTCATTTCCACACTTCTAACAAGATTTCCTAGCATTGAGTTCATTGTTCTTTTATTTTCCATTCCTTTTTCTTTTTTATTCAGATAGATTTGATATGCTTTCACTTTCACTGCATTGAGAGTTGTCCATGCTTTTTGAAGAATTGTTATCACTTTCAACATCATCAATGCAAATGTCAGTGTCAGAGAAAATAGTTTCACAATCATAGATGTAAGGATCTAGCTTTACCCAAGGATTTTTATTTGAATCAAAATGCTTGTTCTTTTCTTCAATAAATTTAATTTTTCTAAGTTTGGTTCCTTCGTAA
The DNA here is from genome assembly GCA_032274865.1 of Eryngium alpinum. Taxonomy (NCBI): domain Eukaryota; kingdom Viridiplantae; phylum Streptophyta; class Magnoliopsida; order Apiales; family Apiaceae; genus Eryngium; species Eryngium alpinum. Next base: position 7,843 of record JAUEJK010105647.1, on the reverse strand, counting down.
AAATCAGGTAGTCTTTGCCTTTTGCTATTTTTGATAAAACCAAGACATTTTGTTTGCTTTATAACTTGAGCATCAAAGTGAGCTTGCATCTGTTTAGCATTTTCAGTCCGTTTCCTTTTGATGCAAACTTCTTTCTCAAGTTTTTCAGCAGTCTTTTTCTCTTTAAGTTCAGCACAATCTAATCTACCTTTAACCCTAGCTAACTCAGCTTTAGTTTCCTCTAGACATTCAAGTTCTTTTTCCAGTGATTTAACCTTATCATTTAGCATGCCATTTTCATCTCTCAGTCTGTCACATTCTACTTGTGCTGAATAAAGAGATTTACAAACTTGATTCAGTTCCTTAGTGAGTTGAACATGTGAAGCATCATTTTTAGGTATAGGAGTTTTAAGGATAGAGAGTACCTGAGATGAAGAGGTCACCATTAATCCAACATTTTTGTATTTACCATCATCTTCCTCATCATCAGCCCAATCTTTTCCTTCAGCTATATAAGCTTTGCTTGGATTCTTTTGAGTTTTCCTCAAAAGATCATTGAACTTATTTTTTAGCTCCTCTAGCTCCTCCTTGACATCCTTGCTCCCTTGGCTGCTACTACCAGTGATAGAGAGTTGTTTCACTGACTTGGGCTTCTTGCATTGAGTGGCAAAGTGACCTGGTTCCTAGCAGTTATAGCAAGTCACAACTAATTTTGAGCTGGTACCTGGTTTCACTGAGCCCTTAGACTTCCAAGAAGACTTTCCTCTTCCTTTGTTTTTGTAGTTGTCAAACCTTCTAGCAATAAATGTCATTGCCTCTTGCTTCACCTTGCTAATGTTATTATCATCAAACTGATCAGCCTCGTCTTCTGGATTTGAATACTCCTCATCATCTTCATCCAATAGCTCATCATAACTCTCTTCAACTTCAGTGACAGCTGTGATTTTCTGCATGGAAACATTCTCTTTAGTAGACATGGCAACTGAATTCATTTTGGAGCTGAGTTGGTTAGCATATTTTCTTTGCAACATCCTCATCTCATATGTATGGAGATTCCTATACAACTGCTCCAAAGTCATGGTAGTTAAATCCTTGGCTTCCTCAATAGCAACAATCTTAGGATCCCAAGCTTTAGGTAAAGCTCTCATGAACTTGCTCACTTGGTCAAGATTTGTGTAATGTTTACCAAAAGTGTGCAATTCATTTAACAGCTTCTTGAACCTTCCATAAAGTTCACTTAGAGTTTCACCAGATTTGCTTGAGAAACTATCATATTCTTGAGTCATAACTTGAGATCTATTCTGCTTAACATCTTCAGTCCCTTCACATATCACTCCTATTGCAATCCATATGTCATTGGCTATAGGACAGTCCATGATAATATTCAACATCTCATTGTCAATGGCTGCAATAAGAAGATTTCTAACCTTTTGATCCTTGTAGAAAGAATCCTTCTCATCCTTGGTCATTTGTCTTACTTCCTTTGGAACTATAGCCTCTGGAATAGCTTGACAATCCTCAGTTCTTGCAGGAACTATGACTACTAGAATAATAGGACCATCATCAAGGATCTCAAGATATTCTGGATCTTGAGACTAAAGAAACCTCCTCATTCTTGTTTTCCAATAAAAATATTAATTCCTTTTTAGAATGGGAAGCTTGTCATTTTTGTAACTCGTTTTGAAAGAAATAGAGGATCACTTGCAAGTATATCTGCAAGTAGGCTCTTATACCAATTGTTAAATATAAATGAGGCACAAAATAACTTGCAGAAGGGGGGGTTGAATGCAAGTGTTAGCTTTTTAAACTTTCTAAACTCAAATGGAATGAACTGATAGTATAAACTATGAACTACAAGAGTATGAAAGACTGAAACTAAAAACATAAACAAAAATATCAACAATATAAGAGTTATATTGATAAAGACAAAGATTTTTCCTTCCCTTAAAGGCTAATGTAACTTCTCCAACAATGGAGCTTCAAAGTGTTTTCACTCAGTACAAGGATCTCTCTCTAGCAAACTGAATGAAAAACTTACAAAGAAAGTAAAGCTCATCACAAGTTACATAGAGAAAACTATCACGGAAAGACCGAGACATGGAAATGCTGATGTCACTGCATATTTCCAATTCTGGTAACTGCTGCTTTTGTTTGCTATTGTTGACCTTTTTGCTCCCAAACATAAAGCTCTGAATTCTTGTCTTGATCTGCCAGAGTATTGATCTTCAATCTTCTACTCAGAAACATGTATTCCCCATGCAAACTTAATCCTCAAGATTAGGCTTTGCATTAACTCTCTTTGTCTTGTATTCAAGTCACTGAATGTTTGAATCTACCAGTCTCAGTGACACCATGCAGGGCATTCAGTGAAAGAGATTCAGCTTCCCTAAAAAGAGCTTCAGGCTGAGTCTTCAGTACAATGCTCCAATGCTCTCACTGTCACTAAGTCTAGAAATTCACTGAACTCTAAAGTCTAAGACTGAAATACATTTATTTGAACTAAAACACTTAACCATCATTTATACAATCATTATTAAGATATGATGGCTAAGACTGACCAAAGAATCTTTCACTGGAATGGTTTCATTCTTTATTTTATGTACTTCAGTGAAAGAAACTCAGTCTTATTGAAACTATATAGGTATAAACAATTCACTGACTATACAGATTGACCATCATCACTTGGTATATCTAACAGTGTATCAATTTATTTTGTTATCCAATTTATTTTTTTATCTAATATTTTAAATTGATTTACAGGATAGACAAATTAATGATCTTCCCAATATACTTAAGAATCAGGAAGGTTATTATTTTATGTTCACAATATCATGTAAGACAAGGACCATCAGAGGAAATACCCCTATATTACATTGTATTAACGTTGACTTTTTGTAAATTAAATTTCTTATTAAAATTCTTTGAATATATTTTTCTTTTTACAAAAAATATTATAATAATATTAATCACCAAAAGATTGTTTAGATAGATTTCCATAAATATGATAGATTTCCATAAATATAATTATCTTTAAACAAAAAATTTTTTTGATAACATATTAAAACACCCTGAAAACCAAACACATATATATAATTAACTTATCTTCTCTTCCTACCTGTTGGTTTCTCCTCTCACTCCATGTTATCAGAATGCCTCATTCTTTAATAGGGTAGGGAACAAACATCCTGTGAACATACCATATCCTTATCAACATGAAATTTATTACTTTTCCTGATATAATATATTCAAAGAATATTACTTTTTTTAATTATATATAATATATAATAAATAAATTATTAAATTTAATTCTATATATAATAATATAAACTTTATTAAATAATATTATATTTAATCCTTTTATAATAAGAACTATATATATATATTTATATTTATATTATTCATATAAATATAATTAATATTTATAAAGTTATCTTTAAAAAATATTATACCCGCAAGCGTAGCGCGGGCAAGGACTACTAGTTATTATTATTACTAAAACCTCCACTCTATAACAGTTTTGATATTTGTCAAAAAAAGATCACTTATTATTACATCTGTTATATTATTTTATTATTTTATGATTATTATTATTTTAAGAAGAAAAAATATGATTTGTTACATCTTTTCCTTTAATGCTTGGAATACTGATTTGTGACATGTAAACCGTTCGTCCAATGTCTTCGGTTTCGGTCAAGGCGACACGGAATAATGCGTCTGTCCATCCGTTTTAGGCTCGTTTAATGCCAACTAACTCAAATAGTGTAAAGTATTTAGCCACGCGTTTTACTTCTACTGCATATACTTTGAACTTGTTCCCCTTCTGTTTATATTCACCGGAATAGTGTTTCACTACCAATTGAGAATCACTGTGTGCTTTCAAGTATCTGACCTATGTATTTTTAGCCAGATACATACCAGCTAGCAATGCTTCATACACTGCTTCATTGTAGGTGAGGGGGAACGTGAACCTTATTGTTTGATTGATCTCAAAACCTTCTGAGCTGGTAAGGGTCACCCCTACCCTGTACCTTCGTTCTGAGACGGATTCGTCCTCATCTAGAAGCCAGTATTTGGACGGTGGGATAGTGGAGTTAGTCCACTCATGACCAGGTTCCTCTTTATCCTGCTGAATAGGCTCTATAAGGGTTGAGAAACTGCATTCGACAACGACGTCTGCTAGTGCATGTGCCTTAACGACATTACGCGACTTGTATATTAGATCGTACTCACCCAATTCTATTATCCAGGCTGTCATTCTGCCTTAGGTGTTAAATTTTTGAAAAATCTTACAAAGCGGCTGATTGGTAACAACCTGTATTGTCCTCTCCTGAAAATAGTGCCTCAACTTCCTGGCTGCCATAACCAACCTCAGGGCTAACTTCTCAATGTTCGGGTACCTTGTCTCTGCAACCTTTATCGCATGACTAACATAGAGAACGGGTCTGGTTTGGTGATTAGGGGAGGTGTGGACAGGTATTCTTTGATTTTCTTAAATGCCCTTGTACACTCCTCTGTCCATGTGAATACTTTCGCCCTTTTAGCGTGTCAAAAAAGGGAGGTGCTTTTTCAGCCGACCTTAAAATAAATCTTCTTAGTGCTATCAACTTCCATGTTAACCTTTGTACTTCCGTCTTGGTTTTTGAGACGTGCATGTCCAACACTGCCTGAATCTTCTCCGGATTGGCCTCTATGCCCCTCTGGCTGACTATGTGCCCAAAAAAGTTTCATGACTCTCCAAATGTGCACTTGGTAGGGTTAACTTTCATCTGGTGCTCCCTCGAAGTCTGAAAGCATTCTTTTGAGGTCCTTAATGTGATCAACATCCTTGCTTGTACAATCATATCATCAACATAGCACTCCATATTTCTTCCTATCTGCTTGCATAACACCTAATTTATGATCCTCTGATATGCTGCCCCAGCATTGTTAGGACAAGAGGCATCTTAATGTATGCATACGTGCCTTTTCGGGTGATAAATATTGTCTTAAGGATGTGTTCCTCCTTAGTTACTATTCGGTGGTATCCCGAAAAAGTGTATAGGAAACTAAGTTAAGTAGCCTGATGTGGCGTCTATGAGATGATCTATACTTCGCAGTGGGTAGTGATCTTTTAGGCCATCTTTGTTCAGGTCTATGTAGTCTACGCACATCATCCACTTCCTATTTTGTTTTTTGACTACAACGACGTTCGCTAGCCATTCGGGATATTTAATTTCTTTAATGAAATTCGCCTTCATAAGTTTGTCAACTTGCTCTTCAATGATCTCTAGGACGAAGTTCCTCCTTTTCAGTCTGACTGGTTTGTGTTGAGGATTCACATATATACTGTGAACTGAAACATCCTTGCTTATTTCGATCATGTTTTTTGGTTCCCACGCAAAAGCATCAGAGTATTCCCTCAAGACTTCAAAAGTATTACAAATATATGCTCAAAAGGTAAATGAAAAATGTCGCTAACTAAGAATATTTTTACTTTTAATATGGCCTCATTTTAATTATTATTATTTATATTATTTTATGAACATATCTTGCAGATACAAAATATTTATCTATCTACAAGATAATAATACTATAACTTCAACAATTTTAAACAATACAGTGGCCGAGAAAATAGTCTTTTCTACCGCAGAAGAATTATTTTAATTAATGCCAAAGGTATATTTATTTTATTATTCTGTGTATCAATTTATTTTTTTATCTAATATTTTAAATTGATTTACAGGATTGACAAATTAATGATCTTCCCAATATACTTAAGAATCAGGAAGGATATTATTTTATGTTCACAATATCATGTAATACAAGGACAATTAGAGGAAATACACCTATATTATATTGTATTGACATTGACTTTTTGTAAATTAAATTTCTTTGAATATATTTTTCTTTTTATAAAAAATATTATAATAATATTAATCACCCAAAGATTGTTTAGATAAATTTCCATAAATATGATTATCTTTAAACAAATAAAATTATTAATAACAGATTAAAATACCTTGAAAATCAAACACATATATATAATTAACTTATCTTCTCTTCCTACCTGTTGGTTTCTCCTCTCACTCCATTTTATCAGAATGCTTCATTCTTTAATAGGGTAGGGACCAAACACCCTGTGAACATACCATATCCTTATCAACATGAAAATAATTACTTTTACTGATATAATATATTCAAAGAATATTACTTTTTTAATTATATATAATAAATAAATTATTAAATTTAAGTCTACAGATAATAATATAGTCTTTGTTAAATAATATTATATTTAATCTTTTTATAATAAGAAATATATATATTTATATAAATATAATTAATATTTATAAAGTTATCTTTAAAAAAATATTATACCCGCACGCATAACGCGGGCAAGGACTACTACTTATTATTAATATTACTAAAACGTCCACTCTATAACAGTTTTGATATTTGTCAAAAAAAGATCACTTATTATTACATCTATTATATTATTTTATTATTTTATGATTATTATTATTTTAAGAAGAAAAAATATGATTTGTTACATCTTTTCCTTTAATGCTTGGAATACTGATTTGTGACATGTAAACCGTTCGTTCAATGTCTTCAGTTTCGGTCAAGGCGAGACGGAATAATGCGTCTGTCCATTCGTTTTTGGCTCGGTTAATGCCAACTAACTCAAATAGTGTAAAGTATTTAGCCACGCGTTTTACTTCTACTGCATATACTTTGAACTTGTCCCCCTTCTGTTTATATTCACCGGAATAGTGCTTCACTACCAATTGAGAATCACGGTGTGCTTTCAAGGATCTGACCTTTTTAGCCAGATACATACCAACTAGCAATGCTTCATACTCTACTTCATTGTAGGTGAGGGGGAACGTGAACCTTATTGCTTGGTTGATCTCAAAACCTTCTGAGCTGGTAAGGGTCACCCCTGCCCGGTACCTTCCTTCTGAGATGGATTCATCCTCATGTAGAAGCCAGTATTTGGACGGTGGGATAGTGGAGTTAGTCCCCTCATGGCCAGGTTCCTCTTTATCCTGCTGAATAGGCTCTATAAGGGTTGAGAAACTGCATTCGAGAACGACGTCTGCTAGTGCATGTGCCTTAACGACAATACACGACATGTATATTAGATCGTACTCACCCAATTCTATTATCCAGGCTGTTATTCTGCCCTAGGTGTCAACTTTTTGAAAAATCTTACAAAGCGACTGATTGGTAACAACCTGTATTGTCCTCTCCTGAAAATAGTGCCTCAACTTCTTGGTTGCCATAACCAACCCCAGGGCTAACTTCTTAATGTTTGGGTACCTTGTCTCTGCACCCTTTATGGCATGACTAACATAGATAACGGGTCTGGTTTGGTGAGTAGGGGAGGTGTGGACATGTATTCTTTGACTTGCTTAAATGCCCTTGCACACTCCTCTGTGCATGTGAATTCTTTCACCCTTTTAGCGTGTCAAAAAAGGGAAGTGCTTTTTCAGCCAACCTTAGATAAATCTTCTTAGTGCTGTCAACTTCCCTGTTAACCTTCATAGTTCCGTCTTGGATTTTGAGGCCTGCATATCTAACACTGCCTGAATCTTCTCCGGATTGGCCACTATGGTTGACCATGTGCCGCAAAAAATTTCCTTACTGTACTCCAAATATGTTAGGAATAATCTTAGCCTGATGATGGTGATATAGAATATAGTTGCTCAATACTTGTATAGTTTATAAAAGAGCAAATAGATATAATAAAAGTTGTTAGATGGAGAAAATCAACTCATCAGGGGAGATACCATCAGGCAACAATAAACCCTCAGGGGACAATTCAAAGCATCAGTGGAGAATTGGTCATCAGGGGAGTTTTCTATACATCAGGCAACAATAAAGC
>JAUEJK010105537.1:0-11533 GCA_032274865.1 Eryngium alpinum | reverse complement strand
GGAACAAGGAGAGCCGCTTTGGAGCTTCCGGATCATCAGGTACTCGATTATTTGGTGTTATTTTTTATACGTAACAGTACTTAACTTAGACCCAAGTTTAAGTTAACATCCAATCACCGCCGGCTCTCACCCTCAGTATATTCAGCCTTCAGCCAATTTGCTTCAGTCAACACCAATGGTAACTCACAGTCAAACGGCACGCCGCGACTTTGATGCCAATGATCCCCGGCATCCTGACCATCCGGAATTCGTACTTATGGAAGAGAATCCAGCGCCCTCTGAGGCGAGTCATCAGCCTACCCCGTCGGAGGACCTCCGCAATCGCCTTAACAGAAATCAGCGCGAGTGGGAGCGTCAACGTCGGGGAAAACAGTCGGTCGGCCCCTCTAGGCCGCCGGAGGGAGAGCCCACGGCTCCTCCCCTAACAACGGTCACTCTAACGGCCGATCAAGCCGCTATCCTCGCCACACTCTTCCAAGGCCTAGCAGGGCAGCCCCACAAAAACGCAGAACTCCCTCCCATCAATGAAGAGGAGGAAAGCGATGGTAACTCAAGGGCGACAAGACCTCGTAGTCGCTAGCCAGTTCACAATCGGCTGGGGTCCTCTAGAGATCCAAATCACGCCAGGTACAATGGTGACCATACCGAGAGGCAACTTGGGCATACTACCGTGATCGACCGGAGGAAAGTGACCTCCGCTCGCGGCTAGAAAGGAATCGTCGGGGGCGCGATCGAGGGCCAAAACGCCCGCAATCCCATCACACTCAAATCCCAAGGCACGAAGGAGGCCATGAGGCTCCGCCGCCTTTGCCGCCTCTGCCGACTCCGCCGCCTCCGCAAACCCTTGATCCAGTTGTCCAAGAACTGATCAGGTAAAATCAGCAAATGAAGGAGCAAATGGATAAGCTCGTGAAAAAGATGGACGGGGAGGAGGACTCAGAAAATGAAGGGGATCCTTTCACTGAACTCTTAACTTGCTTGCCCAAACAAGTGAAGAAGTGACCTCACCTGGAGGTTTACAATGAAAGCACTGACCCAAAGGACCATACACAGTTCTTTTATCAGCAAATGAAAATGGAGGATTTTAATGACTTGATAATTTGCCACATGTTTGCCTCAACCCTCAAGGGTCACGCTCAGAAGTGGTACAACAAATTGCCACCAAATAGCATAAACTCTTGGGCAAAGTTTCGTTCAGCTTTTCTAAAGAGGTTCAGGGCTAACCAAACCCATGACATTCAAACGGTCTCCCTGGAAGCTATTGTTCAAAAACCGGGAGAAACCCTGAACGACTACATTAGTAGGTTCAAGGACGGAGTGAACATTGTCGATGAAACTACCGCAATCACCGCCTTTCGACGAGGGTTGGACTCTTATAGCTACAAGGAGTACTTCCTTGACATAATTAAGAGGAATCCCAAGAACCTAGCCACCGTCTACGCCATGGCTTCAGACTATATCACGGGCGACAACGCCCTTATAGCTATGCGAGAGGCGAGGGGAGTTCCCGCTGCCGGCAAACATGAGTCACAAATGATCAAGGATACCAACTACTACCACAAGGATAAGAAACATAAACATAGTGGCTACCAAAGCAACGTAGTGCAGCAGTCGGCTTCACAGCCATCGGCCGCCTTGGCCCCTGCCTCCTCACCACCTCGTTCCACAGCTCTTCAGGAAAACAGGCAGCGAAGTCAATCCTCAACCAATCCTCCCAAAGAGAGCATGTCGCTGCCTGACTTTACAAAGTTCACCAAGGGATACTCTACCATCATCAAAGAACTCAAGAACACCAAGTTATATGAGCCGCCAGCTCTCATGCGCTCTGCAAGAGAATCCAGAAACCAATCAAAGAAGTGTGAATATCATGATGACGTAGGGCACACCACGTACGAATGCATAAGTCTGAAATTCTTCTTGGAAAGGTTAGCCAAAGATAGAAAGATCAAGAAATATCTCCCGGCCGACAAGGTCATCCCCGCTCTGGCCTACAAGGACAACGGCAAGGGTCACGTGGATGTTGTCATAGGCGGCAACCGGGGTGGAAATCCCACGCCAGAAAGTTAAAGTGCTCAAGTGTACACCATTCGTCCCAACCCTGGGACATGCAATGTCATCACCTTCTCCGACGGGGACTACGAAGGCATCGATCCTAATCACAATGAGGCTCTAGTCATCTCCCTGGATATTGATGGCTACTTTGTAAAAAGGACTTTGATTGACAACGACTCTTCTGTCAACATTCTATATCGGCATGCCCTAGCCAGGATGACCGACCTCTCTCACTCCGAAGAGCCAACAGACGAACCGCCTCTCTATACCTTTGGGCATCATGCTATCAATATCACGGGAGTTATTTGGCTACCGGTAATGTTTGGCTTAGGGCAAAAATCCACGAGGAGACTCATCAAATTCTATATCATGGACGCTGCCTCCTCTTATAATGCAATCATTGGAAGGCCGGTCCTCATAAGCCTTCGCGCCATCACCTTCGTTCATCACCTCAAGGTAAAATTTCCCACTCCCCAAGGAGTTGGTGAGATAAGGGCCGACCCCGAGGTTGCCCAGAGGTGCTATGGTGCCGCCCTTGCGCTCGGAGAAACTATGAGGGAAAACAAGTGCAAGGCAGCAGAAAAGCGGAAAGCTGACTCCATTCCTGTCAATGAATCCAAAAGGGCAGCTAAGCGCAAGGCTCACCAAGAGCCCGTGGCTACTCAGAAAAGAAAGAAGCAAGAGCACCAGGCTGGGGCCCACTGCCTCACGATAGAAGAAGGGTCGCCGGCCGATTCCTCGGCGTCATCAGAGCACATCCGGCCAGCCCTTCCAACCCTGAACTTGATGTGGAGGAAGCTCCTCGGCCATCAGCCGCTGAGGAGACGGAACAAGTAGAACTTGTCCCAGGTGACATTGAAAAAACAATAAGTATTGGAATGGGACTGGGGCATGCCTTAAGGGGTGAACTGATCCAGCTGCTTCATGACTATGCTGACGGCTTCGCATGGTCGGCCGCCGACATGCCTGGACTGGATAAATCGGTAGCTATGCATCCCCTAGATGTGGATCCCAATTGCAAACCCATCAAGCAGAAAAGGAGGGTGTTCGCCCCTGAACGCCAAGAGGTAATTGACGCCGAAGTCAATAAGCTTTTGGCCGCGGACATCATTTTCGAGATCAAATATGCAGAATGGCTAGCCAATGTAGTCATGGTAAAGAAACCCAAAGGCAAGTGGAGGATATGTGTGGACTACACAGACTTAAACAAAGCATGTCCCAAAGACTCATATCCACTTCCCACGATTGACCAGCTCATTGACGCCACTTTGGGACACCTAATGCTCAGCTTCATGGATGCCTGTGCCGGGTATAACCAAGTACCAATGGCTCCAGAAGACATTCCTAAGACTACCTTTGTCACCCATAGAGCCGTCTATACATATAGGTTCATGCCATTCAGGCTAATCAACGTAGGCGCCACTTACCAAAGAATGATGAACAAAATCTTCAAGTCTCAGCTAGGAAGAAACATGGAAGTGTATATGGACGATATTATCGTTAAGTCCGTCCTGGCTGAAAACCATATCGCTGATTTGAAGGAATTCTTTGAGAACTTAAGATCCGTCGGCATGAAGCTCAACCCAGCCAAGTGCACCTTTGGTCTAGGAGTCGGCAAATTCTTGGGGTTCTTAGTAAGCAGTCGGGGTATCGAAGCAAATCCAGACAAAATCAAAGCAGTCCTCGAAATGAAACCACCAAGGACTCAGAAAGATGTAATGAAACTTACCGACCGCCTGGCAGCGCTTAGAAGGTTCATATCCAAGCTGGAGGAGCGATGTCTCCCATTCTTTGAAATCCTCAAGGGTGCGAAGAACACTATCACCTTCAATTGGACCCCTGAGTGCCAGAAAACCTTTGAAGAGATCAAGCACTACCTTGTCACGGCCCCCGTCCTGACAAAGGCCATCCCAGGGGAACCTCTATTCCTATACCTGTCGGCAGGCCCCCTAGCCGTCAGCGCGGCCCTCATCAGGGAAGAAGAAGGACACCAGAAGCATGTCTACTATGTGAGCCAAGTCCTCAAGGACACCGAAACAAGGTATCCCAATCTAGAAAAGTTCGCACTCGCCTTGGTAATGGCCAGCCGTAAGCTCAGGCATTACTTCCAAGGCAGAGAAATCAAAGTGGTTACAGACCAGCCCCTTAAGAAGATCTTGCACAAGCCTGACATCTCTGGATGTATGGTGAATTGGGCTATGGAGCTTAACTAATTTACCCTGGACTTCGTCCCCCGCACATCCATCAAGGCACACGCCCTAGCTGACTTCATAATGGAGTGCACATTTCCTGAGCCGGTGGCACCCCACTTGAGCGAGCCGTCGGCTACTCCTAGCGACGCAGCTCAGCCGCCGCCCGCCCCAGCAATTGAGATGCTACCTCAATCGTGGCAGTTGTATGTGGACGGCTCGGCCACACTGGAGAGAAGCGGAGCCGGAATCATCCTAACCATCCCGGAAGGGTTTAAAGTCCAGCAAGCCCTCCGCTTCAAGTTCAAAGCCACCAACAACCAATCGGAGTATGAAGCACTTCTTACCGGCCTACGCCTCGCCAAGAGTTTGGGAGTTCTTCACATTGAGGTATACAGTGACTCTCAACTGGTTGTCTGGCTGACTCAGGGAGATTACATGGCCAAAGACCAAGTCATGATTCAATACCAGAAGCTCACGAAAGAATCAATGGCTCAATTCTAAAGTTTCAAGCTCCAGCAAGTGGATAAGAGCGACAACATCATAGCTGACTCTCTCTCCAAGTTGGCAACATCAGACCTTGAGAAGTTGGAAGGTGCCGACTACTTGGAACACTTATAGAGGCCAAGCATTGAAAAGGGAGCCGAGGTCCTGAGCATTGACCACTCCCCAAATTGGATGAATCCATATATCAAGTACTTCGAGAGCGGCACCCTGCCATCAGACTCCAAAGAAGCCAAGTCCCTCAAGGCTAAGGCCGCAAGGTTCTCCTAAATCGATGGCACTCTGTACAGAAAAGGCTTCCATGACCCATTGCTCAAGTGTGTGGGACCGGAGGAAGCTCAGTTATGCATGACAGAAGTCCATGAAGGCATGTGTGGATATCACATGGGCGGTAAAGCCCTTGGTCACAAGCTCATCCGCCAAGGCTACTATTGGCCTTCTCTATTCAAGGACTCCATTGACTACCTCAGAAAATGCCAACAGTGCCAATTCTACATCAATGTACCGAAACAAGCTCCTACACTGCCGGCTTCTATCTTGTGCCCAGTCCCCTTTACTACTTGGGGAATTGACATCCTCAGACCATTTTTATTGGCCTCCGGTAGGCACAAATTTGCCATTGTTGACATCGGCTATATGACCAAGTGGACCGAGACCAAGGCCGTCGCCCGCATCACCAATCAGGACTGCAAGAAGTTCTTCTACGACAATGTCCTCCTCAGTTTTGGCATACCCCTCTACCTCATATCAGACAATGGTCCTCAATTTGTGAGCGAAGACTTCAAAAGTTTCCTCAAGAGCTTCGACATAATCCAGAAGACCTCTTCCGTCAGCCATCCTCAGACAAACGGCCAGACGGAGGTCACTAACAGAACGTTGCTGAGGGGTATGGAAAAAAGATTGTACGATGCTAAAGGAAAATGGGCAGAAGAGCTCCCCAAGGTGCTCTGGTCTTATAGAACAACCCCTCGAACTTCTACGGGGGAAACTCCATTCAAACTCTGTTATGGCACTGAAGTTGTCATCCCTGTTGAGATAAGTTCCCCTTCTTTTCGAGTTGTCAACTGCAACGAAGTGACCAACGTGGAGGGGCTGAGAACTAATCAGGAACTTTTGGATGAAGTTCGTGACCAAGCCATCATGTGGATGGCCGCCTACAAGCAGAAAACTGCCGCCTTCTTCGGAAAGAGAGTCAAGTTGAGGCAGTACGAAGAAAGTGATCTAGTGCTCCGTACTACTAAATTCTCGGATCATAAAAACCAAGGAAAGCTCTCGGCCAACTGGGAAGGCCCCTATAAGATCACCAAAGTCATCAGACCTGGATCCTACAAGCTAGAGAGAATGGATGGATCGGAGATCCCCAACACTTGGCATGGTCTCCGTCTCTGTAAGTTTTATCAGTAGCCGACGGCTTCGTTGCCACCGGCCAGTAGATATTTTATAAAGGCCTTGCCGTTATTATAAGGCATTGGACTTGATAGAATGTTCAACTTTTGTAACTAAAACTTCTTAAAGTTATGAACAGTTAATATAAAGGCCGCCAGCTAAATGGTCGCCTTCTTTTGCCTCAAAATTGGCTTCATTATGTTTTTATTGTATGTAAGCAAATATGTAAGTAAAAAATAGACTAAGTATGGAAAGCAGCCGACAAGACGAATGAAAGCAAACCAACATATGTATAAACAAGACCGGACTCCCGGCCAAAAGGGATACTAAAGTCTTACAAACCAAGATAGAAGCAAAAGCAATAAACATGCTGCCTCAAGCCCATACATAATGCATGTCGGCAATAAGTTCCTACAACTACTTATTCGGCAAACTACTAAAATAAGCTAAGGGTGGAGATCTGCCGCCTACTTCCCATCCTGGCAGCCATCTTCATCGCCGCCCTTACAATCATCTTCTTGGCCGTCCTCATCCGACCCCTCTTCAGATTCGCTGTTGACAATCACAGTCGGCAGGTAGAGGAGTTCCAGATCGATCTCGCCCTCTAGAGGGGCATCCTTCGGCTTCTCCGTCTCACCCCCCATATCAAAATCTGAGTTTAGGAAAGCAGTGAAGTTGTGAGCATCAGCCGAGAGAGTATTGATATCTCCAACAAACTGGTAACAGCTCTCATAGCCCATCTGGAAGGAAGGGGCAGCTTCCCTATTGATGACTTGTGTGAAAGTAGTAGTCTTCAGGAAGCGCTTCACATTGTCAACATAGGAGCCGCCGGCTCCTTCAGCAACCTTCCCCTCCAGCTCAGCGACCTTTCTCTCCAGCTCTGAGATCTTGGAATCCTTAGCCATCACATCCAAATTTAGCCGAGAGATGTCCCTAGTGAGCCGCTCATTCTGATCATTCGCCATTGAGGCCGCCAGCTTTGCCTCATTGCGCTCATCATCCACCTTCTTAAAATTTTTCCCCAAGTCATCATACTTTGTCACCGCAGTGTTGAGCATGTTCTCGAAGCAATTAGCCGACTTTTTCATGTCCTCAGCGTGACGCTCGTTGGATTTGTTCTCGGCAGACAAGGCCTCCATGCGGTTAACACCATAGTTCACCAACGAAGCGAGCTGTCCACGGCAGAAAAGAAGACTTAGTTCGCAGGAATAACGAAAACACAGAAACAAGTATAATTAGCAAAGGTCAAAGTTTACCTTGTCGGCTTGAACCTTCAGCTGCCGGCCAAGATCAACATCTAAAAGTGTTTAGTACTTCTCGAAATCCTTCGGCACATCAAACACCTTCAGAGCATCAATGGGACAAGTGCCGGAGGGACCCGCCCAGCCGCCATAGGCCGGATAATCCAGCATCCGCCATCCATCCTTGCCGAGAGGTCGCGTCGGCGACACGACGGCCGGCCTCAGACCGAGCCTCTGCACCCCAGGGGCCATTTCGTCCTCTTATAGCTGGACATTACCCCAATCAACAAGGCCCAAGGTCCCTTCAGCTAGCAGATCCACTCCTGGACCCGGAGGACTATCCTGCTCCTGCTGTTCGGCCAACGGAGTTGTCTCCGGCTGCTGGACGCTAGCATGACCACTGCCCTGGCCACTCGGCTGTCGGGCGCTTCTCGCATCCTCCCATCATAAAGCCGCCTTGCTAGCTGGACTTAACGATTTCTTGTCCGGCTTCTCACTTGTTCTCTTCTTCTTTTTCTTGCTCCCCTCGGCACCACTTTCCTCCGAGGAAGAGCGTTTGCCTCTGGTTTCAAGGCCGCCCGTTTTGCTGCCGTCGATGCAGCGCTCCTTTAGGGCCTTCATCATCAGTTTTGGGTTCGCCATCCCCGGCTGAAAGGGCAAAGCCTTATGAAGAACTGCACAAAAACGTCCAAGTGTTAAAAACAATAATACCAAATAGATGAACTCAACGGCAAATACAGTACACGGCAATTTACAACACTTAAGCAAAAATATGAAAACATATGATTATATTCCAGTAAAAATGATCGACGCAGATTTAGCTTCACCGGCCATTCTATGCCCATCCAATGATCGGTGAATTCCCTGATCTTCACCATGTCATTCTTTTCGAGGTGGGACGTCGGCGACTCCACCATTACGATAGGCTTCCAGCCAGGAAAATAAGCCAGGTCGCCGCCGCGTATCCAGATCCACTCGAAATGCCACATCCACAAAGACGACGACATCTTAGCCCATATGTAGCCAAACTTTGAAGACATCCAATGGATATCATAGACAACCCTGTGAGGCGTAGCTTGCAGCCTATGAAACGTCCAGAACAGCCGATAGTTCGGCTCCCACCCAAGTTCGGCTCCCACCCAAGTTCTACGCAACGCGCGATAAAATTCATAATTGATCGACAAGAATTCGGAGTAATTTGGCCGAGACCGCAATCTAGCACATCATCAAACATCGTATAGAGGAACCGATGCATCGACAGTCTGAAGCCGGCTCGAAAAAAGGCCACAGGGATAGATACCCATCCGTCGGCAGGCCGATGATAAGGGCGCTCATAAGTCTTAGGATACCTCCACTCATAGCCGTCAGGGATATCAAAAGCGTACTTGACGACATCTTTCACGTCCCTGGAGAAGCGGCTCTCGGCTTGACAGTAAGAGTACTCCGCAAAAATCTTATCAAGAATCCTATTGTCATACCTCCTAGGGAACTGGCCGAGAGCCTCCCTCTCGGCTCTGTAATCTTTGAAGTACAAGTCCCTGATTTCACCAAAGTTGGGAGGCGTCTTCATAAACATAAAACATTGTAGCCGTTCTACCATCCGTTGATGTTATCATGTCGGGCGTGCCCCTCCGTGTTTCTCGGCTTCGGCCGGACATAAAGCTGCCAATCATAGTTGTGATCGGCTACAGAAATGGTCACTATTTCATCAATGGCCAAAGTCTCAGGAGTGTCATCGGCATCCTGGTCCTCGGCCACGACAACGGAGGATCCCCCTCGGGGGACCCAACAGTGGTTGAGGCTTCAGACATCTCCAAAACTCGTCTAGTTGTTAAAGTTGGCTTAACTCTCGGATCACTAAGCTTAATAGGGCTGCCGCTAGCTGTCCTCGGCTTAATACCCCTCGGCAACTTAATGGTCCAAGCCAGCTACGTAACATTCGGCGCACCTACAGAAGCAAAAGAAGAAACGTGATCAAAACCCTAACTCAAAGCAAAATCTACAGAAGTTCTAACGTTCCTCACGTGAAGGTGACGAAGAACATGAAGAACGTCGTCACCCTTACCCAGAATCCGGCACCGGAAAGTTCATAATTTCCGTCGCCGGCAGCCCCAACCCCAGTTACCGGCGTCGGAAACCCCGTTAATTCCAGCGCCGGCAAACGACAGTAACCCAAAAACCACCAAACTAAGGCCAATAACCCCGGTTTTCAGGCCAAAATTCATAAATACCTACTATACAAACAATCCTAGCCACCCAAAACACACCAAGCGAGCCAAACACACATACATTAACCCAAAAATCAAAACCCTTAAAAACCCTAACTTACCTAGCCCTAAAAACTACCAAAATCAAGCGAAATCCAACCCAAATCATGGCAAAAATACCCTAAGCACACGATTTACAAGCATATTATACAAACAAAAACATCAAAATCACAAAAACTCCAAGCCTTGCTCATGAACAAAAATGGAAGTTTTTCAAACTTAAAAAGGAAGAGGATTTGAACACTTACGTGAAAAACGAAGGGTAGATTCGAACCCCTCTCGTGTTCACGAACACAAATCCGGTCTCAGATCGCTCAAACTCTAAGATTGCAAAAATCCTCTCTCTCCCCCAATGCTCACTGCGTGTGTGTGTTTTTGAAAGTAAGAAGAAGAATAAGGGAAAAGGGCGGTTTAAAAACCCTATCCCCAACCGTTACCCACTAGCTAGCCGCCACGTGGCAATCCCATCACTCTCCATCTTACCCGACTCCGGCATCTCCCTCCATTGTGCCCGACCCGAACCGGCGCGTGCACATCGCGCTCTGCAGGTACTAAAAACCCTTATACAATCATGCGCGCATTTATGGCACATTCTCCAATCATGCGCCATAAATGCCGCTGTCACATCCCTATTAATACCTTCCATTAATGCGCCCGCTACACCACACGGCAGCACAACTAATAAGCTCCACACCCTAAGTGTGGGAAACTACCGCCTACCCAATTATACACTCAGTACACTTATTCTCAACGAAGAACCGTCGGCCTTGCCGACGTCCCCAACGCGCCCTTAGCGCGCACCTCTACTCCTAATGGAGTCGTTAGCCACGCCAACGAACCCCTTGGGGGGCATATTTCAATGCGCCCTTAGCGCGCACCTCTACTCCTAATGGAGTCGTCGGCCACGCCAACGACTCCCTTGGGGGGGCACATTTCAACGCGCCCTTAGCGCGCACCTCTAATCCTAATGGAGTCGTCGGCCATGCCAACGACTCCCTTGGTGGGCACATTTCAACGCACTCAACCATCTCTACTCCCCCATCCCACCATAGGTGGAATAAGGGAGTGGGGGGCAAATGATAGGCTAGGCCCAATGGCCAGCCCAAAATTGAATAAAACTGACACATGTCAGGCCCAAGAAACAAGTCCAATAGCGAAGCTAGGTCACCAAAGGCCCGAGAAATGATTCCATCAGCAAAAATGGGCTCACAAGAACACTCACGGCGCTAAGTCAAGGATTTGGCCGACGACTTGGTTGCCGCCGGCTCCCTAGCTCACATAAGGATCGTTCAACGGTGCACCGCGACATGCTGGCCGAGGACTCCCATGCCGACGAGTATGCTCTGAGGGACTTCGTCCGTGTGTCGTCATCCCCCTGTGCAAGCATGTCAGCACGTCTCACGCCAACATGCAGCGCCAGACACGGGCCAGAGATAACGACAGATGCAGATGTCCTCATCACCTTAGGTAAGAGTGCACAGGCCCATGCCTAGCACGTGGTAAGTCTCCTATAAATACCCCTTCTCTCAACTGAGAATGGGTTAGACATTTTCACCTCTCTATAGATTTGCTCTCCCTTCTCTCTACTTTCTCTCTCTAAGTTTTCCGATCACCGGAGTCTTATTCTCTCGCCGGAGGTGTCCCAGAGCCCCAAGACTCTTTGTGGACATTTGTTTCAGGTTGGACTTCATACACGTGGACAATCAAAGGACCGATCCCTAGTAATCAAAGAAGAATGTAGACCCCAGCAGAAAGGATGACTTATTGAAATAAATTATTAAAATAAAGAAATTCTTTATTTATAACTTTATATTATATTTATGGCTAAAATACACTTTGAACCTTTTGGTTTGGTTATTCGTACACATCAAACCTTATTATATTTTTTTGTACA
>JAUEJK010105431.1:0-11533 GCA_032274865.1 Eryngium alpinum | reverse complement strand
TAATGTAGAGGTTGAAAAATCTAAAAAAGAGATTGAAAGCCATTGCAGTAGAGGGGAAATTGAATTGGTAGATTTGGATGAATAATGTGTTTCAGTAGGACTAGCATTTGAGCTGCCAATTTTCTTTACCTTGGATTATCATGTTTCTGTGTATATGCACTGTAAACAAAGAAATCAATTTGAATATTACATGGATGTTATCTTTGTAATTTAAGATATACTATAGTTGTTAATTTATAAAGTGAGTATATAGGTACCTAGTAAACTATTTAGAATGAAGTAAAAAGTCATAATTCATTAAACACTTGAATTTCAATTGATAATAAGATGCAACATTATATTGGTTTCTTATTGTGATGCCTCTCAATTTTGGGATACAGTGCAGGGATGACCATCTTATCCATGAATCTGAATATGGATATCTAGTATCCAGTGGGCTTGGATATGGGGCTTGGGTATGAATATTCATTTATACTTATCAATACTTTTATGGGCGGGTAATAAATTCTTTAACGGATATAAATATGGATTTGGGAAGTTCCTTATCATTAACATCTGTTATGAAACCATAAATGGAAGTTAGATTACACTATTGGCCATACATATCTGTTTTGTAGGGGAAGAGAAAATTGATGTGATTATTTAGCAAATAAGAAGGGTATTATTTGGAATGTGCACGTTTTTATAGTAATAATTAATCACCGAATTTGTTGAGCTCGAGCTTTTACTCCCAGCTCGTTAAGTAATCGAGCTCAAAAGTGTTGTTCGAACTCAAGTTCGTCACGAGCTCGAATAAACGAGTTGAGCTCGCGAGCCACTCGGCTCAAATTACACCCTAATCACCAAT
The DNA here is from genome assembly GCA_032274865.1 of Eryngium alpinum. Taxonomy (NCBI): domain Eukaryota; kingdom Viridiplantae; phylum Streptophyta; class Magnoliopsida; order Apiales; family Apiaceae; genus Eryngium; species Eryngium alpinum. The sequence goes on along the minus strand of JAUEJK010105431.1, from coordinate 10,686 downwards.
AGAATGAGGACTAATGTTCTGCTTCTACTTTTTTATAGTATCAAACTTTAGGTAAAGCAAGTATAATCTCTCTACACTTCCTATACTCCCAAAGTTATTCCTGACAGCTATACTCTTCCTCCATATTCACGATAAGCACATCCTTTTCTTTTGTAAAGGATAACCGAGACTTACTCACACATCCATTCTGTATCTCAAATACAAACACATACACACGCAAGAAAACATATGATTTTGTGATGTCTATGTTTTACAATATCATCTCTGAGCACAAATTGACACTCAGAGATGAACAGAATGACATAGTAGAAGAAGGAATGTATGACATATGTTATGGGTGTCAGACTGCCATTCCACAAGGCTCTCCGATATACATTTGCTCAACAACTGAATGTCGTGGATGTCTATCTAATTGTAGTAAGTTTGTGCTACATAAGAAATGTGCAGAACTACCAACAGAAATCAAACATCCTATGCACCGACACAGCCTTCTTCAACTGGAACCATTTCAATATGGAAAAATTTGTAATGTTTGTGGGCACGATAAAGTCAGGTGCGGATACCGGTGTTGTGATTTTTGGTTTTGTATAGTATGTGCCATAATGGAGCCTGTTCTTGTTCATCAAGGACATGAACATTCACTAAGCTTAGTCTATAGACAAACTCTGTTTCGTTGCGATGCTTGTGGAACTAAAGCTGAAGACTTCTGTTAACAATGTGTATTCTGTCAGTTCTGGGTTCACAGAACCTGTTTGTTTTACCCACATACTCTCAAGCTTCGGATTCATGAGCATGATTTAAACTCATTTATTCACTTCCTAAAATTTATTACACCTTTGTAAATTCATTCGGCGATATTGGGTTTATTTTTGTGGAAGATGTGGCTACTTTGTGCACCTCAAATGTGCTATTGGATCCTTGGAAGCTGAAAAATCGTAAGTCTACTAATTTAATCTTAGTAATTTTGATTTCTCTTTTCATTATTATTTTCTTTTGTCAAGATAAAATATCCTGCTTAGGATGTTGGTTGAATGAGGAATTAATATATATTACAGAAATGGAGAAATTCAGGATGTGGTAGAAGATGAAGCAGATAGTTATGGTTTGGTTCAATTTCCACTGCTTCGTCGGGACATGGTGCTGGATCTAGTAAGAGAGTATCAACCAAGGAAGACAGCGAGAATAAGAGAAATTAAAGACGAAGAAAATGATGATGAAAATGAAAATGAAGATTCTATGATTCGGCATTGGAGTCATAAGGAGCATCCACTGTTTCTTTGGAAGAATTTAAGGAGGATATAAATGGTCTTGAGATTAACGACGAGATGCTGGTTTGTAATGGATGTGTACAACCAATCTCCCCATCTTCAAATAAATCTTATTACGGCTGCATTGGATGCGGTTACTTTCTCCATATAATTTGTGCCAAACATTTGCCTTCCGAATTGCCCACGGGAAGATGTCCAAATAATCCACAACATTCTCTAGAGCTCGGTAACTTTGTTAGTTTCTTGGATATTTTTCGTTGCTTAATGTGTAGTTCATACACCAATGGATTTACATACATCTGCAAAGAATGTGACGAGTTTCTTTGTATGTATTGCTCTTTCCGACCGTACAAGATGAAACATGATTGTGACAAGCACCCGTAGAGAAAAAAATGCAAAGCTTGTTTGGAAGACCTTTTAAAATTTGAATATGGATGTGAAATTTGTGAAGACATCCACCTTCATGTAAGCTGCATCCAAAAACCATGAGTCACAGATGGGATAGTCATGACATACCTTTGATGTATCCTCCTATTTACTACGAGGACATGAGATATTGCGAGAAATGTGAGAGGTGGAAGTAAATCCAGAAACTTGGTTGTATCGTTGTGTTGAATCAGATCAAACATTTCATCTCAAATGTATTCAACCAATTGATAATGTGAAGGTGGGTTATACCATAGATATATGTTCCTGATCTTCATCCCCACACCTTAACATTTGTTGCAAAACCAGTAATGGAATGGAGATACATATGCGAAATACAGAGATATAAAATAGTTCATAGATTTGCATCACTTGAGCAACTACGTTACACAACAAAAAAGAAAAGTAAAAAAATCCAGCAGCTACTGCTTCAGAATTTCTTGGCTAGTAGCTGATGTTATGATGAAGAAAAAACTTACGTTCACATTATCTGCTTCGATTCTAATTAATTGTTTAGATCCTTTAAATCTCCAAATATCATTCTGCTCTATCATCTACGCGTGAATGCATATGATTTCCGCTTGAGCAATTAAAATTTATCATCAAATTTCAAGTAATGATAACTAATCTCGTAAAGATTTATCAATTTATGTAAATTTAAATAACTTATATCTTCCATATATCATATATTAAGTTCTATATAACAGAAATTCTTACCAATTTAGATACAAATATAATTATAATTTCTTATTCGAAAACCATTCTAATATAGATCAGATTCTTCTATAATATTGTTAATTATGAATCAATTGTTTATATATGTCAATATCAATATATTACTGTATTATAATATAGATATATTATTTCAGTTAAATCTCTTTAAGAATTCACCAATTTCTATGTTGAATTTATTCTTCATTCATGTTAATAATATAAAATTGAAGGATTACAAAAAGTTACGGATTTCAGAAACTCCATAATTATAGTTTTATTTTTATCTTTTTAATTATAATTTTATTTTATCTTAAATTTTCTTACTTTTATTTTATGGTTTTGATTTAACAACTTTGTGATTTCAAAATGAGGAATTCAAAAAATATTATAAAGGCTCTTTGATGCGTTGAGCATGCTATTTTACTGAAATTCAAGATGGACTGGATCTTATGAATGATATTGGAGAATTAAATGAAGCAAATTTGTTGCAGGTGATAAATCATGGACTTGAGGCTGTCAATCATGGGAATTTGGCAATTGAGGATTTGCATAACATGGTCCAAGACCATCTTCAGAACCAGGCCCAAATCCAACACAACCAACAGAATTCTGCTGCAAATGAAATCTGTGAAGCCCACATGTAGAATTATGTGGATAGTGAAGCCCAAAATCAGGAAGGTGTTTTAGGGGCTCTCGTTGAATAGTGGTAGCAAAGTTCTATTTAGGATTGGGTTTTCTAGTAGATTTGTTTGGTTCTAGTATTTTGTTTATTTTGGACTTGTATGCTTATCTGGACCTTTTTGGACTTTTAATTTTATAATATGAATCTTGCTTTTAGAAAGAACAAAAAAAATCCTGCAGGGGAGTGCTTGGGTTTCCTATGGGAGAGGAAGTGGGTGACGAGTAGGGGTGAAAACGAGTCGAATACCTTCGAGTATTGGGGTGGTCAGATTCTACTCATTTTATTTTTGTCGAATACGAATTCGATTCGAATATATCATTAGTCGAATTCGAACTACTCACGAATATCTATTAACGAATTCGAATCGAATACGAATTACTAACGAGCTTTCCGTAATTGATGTGATTTAAAGACGAATTACCGAATACGAGTATAAATGTATATATTTTTAACTTAATATTATAATTTATACTAGTTATTTAGCCCGTGAAATTGCACAGGCTTTTTAAAATATTGCATGGGCTTTTTAAAATATTTTTATCATACTTTATAAATATGATGATTATTATTATATATAATATATTTTAATTTATAAATTTAATATTTAATATAAATATATAATAAATTAGTAATATCTATTAATTGGATATAATTTCTTTTTTCTAATAGAAACTAATAAAATAAAGTATATCTTACCTTCTTTAAATATAGCTTGTGCAATTATTATATATTAATATTATTTATTATTTATTAAAATTTAAATCGAATATATATATGTATAATATATAAAGATGTAGTTGCCAAGGTTCGAACTCGGGATAATAATAATAGGTGTTGATGGTAGTTTCTTTTTTAAATATATATTACTTATTTTATTTATTATTAAATAGAGTTTTATACAAAGTAGGAGTGACAAATACCAAACCAATACCAAATTAAGTCCCTTACGCTTATTATATATAGGATATAATTAGAAATTAAATATAAAATAATTTAAAAGTAAGATAGTCTTGTTATTACTATTTTATCATAGTATATGCGAAGCTTATGTAATATTATATAATATGTATTATTAAAAAAATAAGCGAATTCGAGTCGAATATGATGTATCAAATAAGTATACGGGTACTCTTAAGTTATTCGAGTAATTCGAGACGAATATGAGCGAGTACAATGATGGTCAGATTTGGTATCGTTTTATATACGAGTACTAAATAGGTGCTCAGATTTAGTATCGTTTTAATTCAAATACGAATATTATTCGTTAAAGTTCGAATCGAGTCCAAGCTACTCTTACTTATTTTCAGCCCTAGTGACAAGTGGAAGAGATCTCCTTGGCTGATAACGTGGTGCTTCATGCCCAGCTCCTCTCACTGTTACTGTCACAAAATGTCAAGTTTCCTTCGTGCTAGTATTTTGCCGGTGAGTGAGGGTGTATTACAGCATGAAACGATTCTAGAATCGGTAGAGTTTCTTAGATAGCACTCGAACGGTTAAATTATTATTTTTAAGCTTATAAATTATTAATTTTTATTAATTTTTAATTTAGTTAAATTGAATTGAAGAAAGATAATAAATATAATATAATAATATATAAATTAAATAATAAAAAATATAATATTCTAAAAATTACTAATAAAATATTATTAATTTAATAACTTTTTAATAATAAATAATATAAATTAAAGATTAATTGAAACACTAATACTCGAATAGCCGTTTGACTCACGAAATTACCTAACACTCAGATTAATCTGATAATATTAATATAATTATACATAAAAAAATTATATTTATTCTAAAGTTATAATCTCTGTTTTATTAAATATTATTTAAGATAATAATATATATTTTTAATATATATTATTTTATTTAAAAATTATTTAATAATATAAAATATATTAAATATTCTAGTAAATTTTTTTATTAATAAAGTAAAAAAAATTTGGAAAATAATAATCAAATTAAAGTTTATTAAACGGATCTAAAATTTCTAGATCATCGGATAATATGATAAATTATCAAATATATTCTTATAAAATATGATTATAATCTATGTAATTTATATTACATTATATATTCCATATTAGGATAAAACTTTTACCGTTTATCTCAAACTTAAAATTTTCATATTATGACACAATTTAAAGTCAGTTAATTCTGACAAATATATGATATATAATAATTAGTTCTTGAAATAAAAATAGAGAAATAATTTTTATAGTTTTACATTTTATTCAAATAAAATTAATTACAAAAACATAAAGAACACAAACCTTTAGGTAACAAATAAATGTTTTTTTCTGAAACATTAAATACCCCGTATATTTTATATTTATTGCCATGTCTTTTTTTTAAAAATACTTTAAATTATTATCAATAAAAACTATTTGAAAAATAATATAAATAATTAATATTTATAATATAAACTTATGGTACCATGTGTTCTTAACGTATACATTTTAGATTGTTACATATATATTATTTGAAAATTTGTAACACAAATCACTTATGATACAAATTCTATATATATATATATTCCATTTATCTCTCGAAGGCTTCTTTTGTAACTATATATTTGATTTCATGAGTAAACTGTCCAATTCTGTAGCCAAAGTTAAGTATGTAAAAATTTAATTAGAAGTATAAAATCTTCTCAAAGCGTCCAAAACGGATGTGCAAATAGGCAAAGAGAAGTTATCAAACACCATCATTTAAATAACACATTATCCACTGTATTTCTCGTAACTAATCTTCTCGCCTTTGCACCGAGTGCATACATCTTTATTGCTTATGTTATAGGAGTATCTTATTATTTTGTTTCCTTGCAATATTCTGAATCATAGAGGGTCTAAGATATCTGATTGAACTTTCATGCTAGAATCTTGGCAACCTGAACACGTCATCGATGGCTCTGGACTTTGATCCCTTATTGGCATAAGATAAAGATAGTTGAACCTGCAAGGATTCTCACAAAACAAAATGTAATTAGCATACTATATAAGTATACAACAAAAAAGCACTCACCCTATTCACTTCTTGAAAAGAACCAATTAAGCAATAGTAGCGTCAACATCTATATCTAAGACTAAAAGACCATATCACTACCATACACTTGGTCACCAGGCTACCTGCATTATCGATTATAGCCACTTCCGAACTGTAAGCAACTAAACACAGTACATGAATAGCATCTAACAAAAGAATCAAGCATACGTCATGTTTCCAAATAAACTTCAGATACACCAACACATGTTTAATACAATACTGCAAATTCTAGAATTTTTATGGATGAAAAACAGTCGGGCAAAAACTGATCATCAAGCATGTTGATACCAATTTTCGTCCGGAGAATTCGCTACCAACAACCCTTCGATCTTCTTCCGATAATCCTGCAAAACAAGAATGCGAGGAGGTTTGCTCCCCGATTCGCCTCCGGCGTGAGAATCAGTAATTGTTTGATATGAGGGTAATCGTATAGAGAGCAACTATAATGAATATTGCGTAGAAAAATACCTGGGTAATTTACCTTATTTATAGGAAACATAGTCCTATTTTTACGGGGAGACTCCTCTTAAATTCTAATAAGAGTAGAATTATAAAATAACTCTAATTACCTTTATGGGCTACTTTAATAACCCAATATATATATTTAAGTTGGATCAACTTATTATTAGTTCAACCCATATTATCAATAAAACTGGGTCAGGAATAACCCATTATCAACAAGCCCCCAAGCATGGGTGAGCTTATTAGGTCAACTATGCTTCCTTGCCGAAAGCTAAAAAATATCCTCCAAGGCTGAACTGATTTCCAGAAACAAACATGGACCAGCGCATTTATGTCGTGAGGTCGGAAATGTTCTTGGCTCAATTCGACAGTACGGATTGTAAAGTAAAGTAATACTGTCCGAGCCCCCAGCTCGGCTCGTAAAGTAATAAGTTGATACCCTCTTGAGCCTTCAATTCGGCTGTAGTAATTGCAAACTAGCCAAGTCGACAACTCAGCAATAAAATATAAATGGAGATGTTTATATGATCATTCAGCTCGTCAATGTGCTATGAGCATTCAGCTCGGCAACATGTAAGTATTTATCTACCAGGGCGGCGATGATTATTCTAGGAGCGTTGACTATTCGACTACCAGGTCGGCAGTGAATATTTCAGGAGCATTGACTATTCGACTACCAGGTCAGCAGTGAACATTTTAGGAGCATTGATCACTGCCAGGTCGGCAATAAGCATTGTAAGCGAATTTTGTAAGATGTTGACTCGGCTCAGCATGTCGAGCTACGAGATAGCATTAAGCTCCATGTTTAACTTTGACTAGTCTTTTTATTCGACCTGAATTTAATGGTGTTATCCGCGTTCTCACCTTAAATACGAATCGATATGTATTTACCCGAGTTGGGCGATTAATGCCGGCTTGAAGATCTGGACTCAGGAGTGTTATCCGAGTTTGCACCCTAAATCCCAATTGATGTATATCTACCCGAGTTGGGTAATTAATGTCGACTTGAATTCAATCTGGACTTAGGAGTGTTATCCGAGTTTGCACCCAAAATCCCAATTGATGTACATCTACCCGAGATGGTCGATGTTTATCTACCAAGGTGATGTATATCTACCCGAGGTGGGTGGTGTTTATCTCCCAAGGTGATGTATGTTGAACCAAGGTGATGTATATCTACCCGAGGTGGGTGATGTTTATCTCCCAAGGTGATTTTTTATTCGATCTGAATTTAAAGGTGTTATCTGAGTTGTCACCTTAAATCCCAATTGATGTGTATCAACCCAAGTCGAGTGATAAATGTCAACCCGAATAGGGCAATGTCAACCCTAATAGGGCAATGTCAACCCTAATAGGGCAATGTCAACCCGAGCAGGGCAATATCAACCCGAATAGGGCAATATCTGGAGAACCAAGGTGGTGTGTATCCAACCAAGGCGACGTATGGAGAAACAAAGTGGTGTATGTCATGAGCTTCAAACTGATATCAACTCCAATTTATTTTTTCGAGCTTCACTAGCCTGATTTTGGTCATCATACACAACCACCTTGACTGGTGTATGCCTTTTTTTTCTGATTTATAGCAGAAACTCGTTCATTCAATTCTGAATGGAATATCCTGAAATATAAAGAAGAGATTCGGGCAGCAGAAGATACATAGGTGAATAATGTTGGTTGGAAGTTGGAATCTGATGTGAGCTCTGTATATGCTGTGCAGCCCCTCTAATCATCGTCGCTATCTGAGCAAGTAAAGGTACTATAACTGACTTATAGTTTCTGAACATATCGGAAAAAGAGAAAATAGTCCGATCGCATCATTTGAATAAGCATGTCTGCCACGCTCGAGTGTAACCGATCCAACTAATCCATATGTCATCAGGTGTGCCAATTATCCTGAAAGTGTAGGCGGTTGAGATGTAATAGAAACACTGCGCTATACAATACTAGAAACTATCTCTTTGATAGACCAACCCATGGTCACAGGGAGTATACTCTGGAAATTCTTCTGTTTTAGCTTCCACATTAGCTAAATATAAGTTGTTAACAATAAATGATATTTTATCTTGAATTTCTGATGGTGGAACCTGCATTGGGGATGATCCCCTTCTCACTGCAGCAGTAACAAGTGTTTCAATACTTAGGGCAGAGCCAAACCGCGCTGAAGTAACCGCACAGGAAGGACGAACAAAACCAGTGGATAAAGAAGATGCAGCTGAGTTAGCCGTACTCTTCAGATTGGTAGATGCATCACCGGAGGGAACCGAAGGTTGTTGCACTGCAGATGACAGAGTTGGCTTCATATAGCTGGACAAAGGTGAAGAAACCTTATATCGCTCCTCTAAATAACTTTGCTGCCTCTGTTGATGCTGGGCAAAAGAAGAGATTCAAGGCAATACAATATCAGTGTGCTATCGGATCCAACTAACGCGAATGAGGAACCATGCATCTCCAGATGTGACACAGGGATAGAATTGCGGTTTTGATTGGCAGCAGAAACATGGACTGCACCTATTTCTGAATGGCTTGATGAAACTCTGGCAAGTGCTCATTCTACGAATGCAACTAGCTCTGAATAAGTAGCAAGTAGATGAGATACTTGCAAAATATGATCCAGTACTGAGGCGACTCAATCAGGCGGTCCACAAATTATTCCAAAGCTCTTAATTTTTATGTCTGACTGGATTGTTGGAATGCATAAATCACTAGCAATAGTATAGCTTCTGCTTTGTTTCTGTATAAAGAAATATAACAGTAGTTTCTGCGTGGAAACAGTTTTTGTAATGAATAATAAATCAGAGCAAATTATAAGAATAAATAGCACCTGACAGTCCAAATACTTCAATCCGTTGGTTGTGTCTGGGATGTTCTGCCTTCGAGGCGTTGAGCTCTTGATTGTTCCAACCTGCTTCACATCTTCCAGATTAAGAAAAGTGGTCTGCCTACTGCGCTTTTTTTCCAAGCATGGCTTCCCTGTGTTGATCAATCTCGGGCTTCGTCCCAGAATTATTTCCGAACTTCAGCTCACGAATTGCTTCAACTCCTTGAATCTCTCTTTGTTTGGGCATTGAGACAGATTCTTCTTGACTACTTATATGCCTCCAAAAGTTTCTGACACTCGATCGACATAGATACATTCTTATTCTTTCCGAGAGAGTAACCATTCCACCCATTGTAAGAATAAAAAACCTTTCAGTCCCATCTTGTGCCGCAAGACTTCGATCAATAAGTTGAATAGTATTTGCTCAAGAGGAAGTATAATGTCACGATGGCTCTAAAACCTTGAGTTTTGCTCTTGAAATCAACCTAATACATGCATGTCTTGTCGTCAGCATACATAGTCTGAGTATACTGACCGAATACACGAATTTACAAACTTCATTCTCTAACGTAGCAAGTCTTTCCCGAGCACAGCAGGTCCCTCCATCAAGTTCTGAGACCTTCATCCGTTTATAAAATCAACAATGCTCCTTTCTTTCTGAATGCGAATAACTTCTTATAGTAGGATAATACCCGGACACAAGTCACGTGCTAACCTGTAAATACATTGACCTTCCACGAGCATATTATAAAAATTAAATATAAAAGTTTACCATATATAAGCTAAGTAATTGGGAGGCTATGTCCTTATTCGAGTGATAAGAGTGTCATGTATGTGCAGGAGGATCAGGTGTGTATTCCGACGGAGCTTGGAAATTAGTACTTGAGCATGAGCTTCCCATTGCGCGCTTAAGATCACTGGGTGCAGCGGCTGGGCCATTTGAACATGTATTAATCTAGTTGTATCCATCTGGTGAGTTTTTAGACACTTCCAAGCTGCTGATCGGATGGATCTCATGGTGTACTCAGATGGTTCTGCTGCTCTAGAGTAGCCCATGTGTCTACTCTACTTCAACATTCTGCCGCCCAGCTGTCGCTTCCTTTTCATGATCCCCGGGCTCCCATGGATGTTGTCCCTCCACTTCTGTTTTGATGATTCTTCTTCAATCATTTCTTGTAACTCTTCCAACCGTTTCTTTTTGCTTTTCCACCAATGATTTTGACCTTTTTGCTTAATTGTACTTGTTGACTGTCTCGGCAATACTTTTG
>JAUEJK010105430.1:0-18077 GCA_032274865.1 Eryngium alpinum | reverse complement strand
CTAACTTCATTTGATCATAAGTACTTTTAAACAACACATTGACTGAACTTCCACTGTCCATCATGACTTTCTTGATTTTGTATCTTTCCACCACAGCAGTGAAGACCAGTGAGTCCACGTGAGGGTAGATTACTCATTCAAAGTCATCCTCAGTGAAAATAATAGAATATTTTTTGCCTCGGTCGGTCGGTGCTTTTATACAAATTGCCAACCTCCTTGGCATACTTCCTCTTGGCTGACCGACTATCTTTTCCCAATATGCTACCTCCTGAAATTGTTTAAATTGTACCCAGAAGATCTTTATCCGGACTATCTGGTGATCGACTTCTTTGATGTTTACGCTTATCATCTCTTTCCATTGGTTGGTCTGTCATCCTTCATTGCTTATCCTTTGTAATGAACTTTTTCAATTTGCCCTACTTTATCAATTTTTCAATTAACCTTTTCAAACTGTAGCAACTCTCTGTTGTATGACCACGGTCCTCATGGTATTCGCAGTACTTGTCTAAATTCTGCATATATTTGGAATTCTTGTTCTTCATTGGCCTTCTGTAATCATCAGCCTTTTTTTATCACAACAAGAATTCGGGACCTGGATGCATTCAACGGCGTGTAAGTTGAGTCAGTCTGTGGCTTATTCTTCTTATTTTCCCATCTAGAATTCCTCTTGGGAGATCGGCTTCTGCGAGGAGACCGACTGTGATTTTTTGACTTTCTTCTGGGCGGCGACTAACTATTATCGGATGACCAACTCCTTTTCCTTATTCTACCAGATCCATTTTTCTTGACCGACTGATCAAAATCCTCAATTGTCTCTCTCTTGAATTCAATATTCCTTGCTCGGTTGAAGATATTCTCCAACGTCTTGGGTGGGAAATCATACAATGAGCTTCTGAGTTTTCTGCTATTCTCTCTATCCATGTTCCCGATCAACAAAGCCATCGCTTGTTCCTCTTTTAAGTGATGGACATGCTGACAAGCCCTCTTAAATCTTTTAAGGAAAGCAATCATTCCCTTATCCTTCCTCTGCTTAATGTGTATCAGCCAACCGGTTTCTTTCCCCTTCCTATGATAAAAGACAAAGTGATTAAGGAAGGCTTCTCTCAGCTGCTTATATGACTTTATACTCATCGGTGCTAAATTACAATACCAGTTCTTGGCCTCTTCTCCCAAGTAAGATTCGAACAATCGACAGTGACTCCTGTAATCATGCCCAACTACGTCCATAGTATTCTCGTAATTTGTCACATGATCATTGGGGTCGGAATCTCCAGTATACTTCTTAAGTTTCGGCTGTGCATTCCGTTCCTAGCTTTATGTCTTTGTATCAATTTAACCAGTGGAGACTCATAATTTTCATTCTGTCTACCACCCATCATCACTCTCTCCACAGTGGCTACCCGGCTGAGCATATCATTGTCGTCCTCCTGACTACTGTCTGAAGACCACTCAGTCGGAATACTGGACGAGCGGTCAGACTCCTCAGACGAGGATGGTGTACCTTTCCTAGATTTATGTTTTCTGTCTTTATCTCTACTTTGGGACCTTCCCCGTGATCATTCTCCATCATTCTCAGTTTCCTCGTCATTAACAACCAGCCAAGTGTCTTCTTCCTCCTCAATCTGCTCTTCCTCTAGATCCAACCAGGCTTGGATTTGCTGTGCCCGGATAGTTAGTTCCTTAGCCTGCTCCATCAGTTTTCTCAAGCTTGCCCTATCTTTCTCCCGGGCCTCTGCGTTTTAATGGCGACGTTCTGTGATATGCCGTTCCTTTTCTTTCTTTTCAGCCTCCTTACGGCGCATATCCTCTAGCTGCCGCTCCTTCTCCTTCAACCTGGCATCTTCAGCCGGTGTACGATTGGATCCTTTTTTTTTCGGTTGATTTATCAGTGGTTTGGGTGCCCCTTAAAGGATTCAGTTGAGAGTCTCCTGTTCCGGTTGGATTAGGAGGGGTTCGGAGAGATTCCTCCATTGTCTTATCATAAGTATTTGCCATCTAGTCAAACCTGCTAAGTAGATTTCTACACAAACTTCCCACAGATAACGCCAATTATTGGTGCTGGATTTCATGCTCTGTTGTGAGACCGTCCGACCAACCTGTAAAACAGAATAAAGGTGGAGGCTTGATCCCCCAATTCACCTCCGGTGTGGTATTTAGTGGATTGAATGTGTAGAATAATATGAATGTCTATCAATAAATGTAAAACTAACCATTTTATATGGATTCAGAGGTAGAATTGCTCTTGGAGTCTACTTGTAGAGTTATCATATATCCTATCATATGATTAATAACATGTGCAATAATATAAAACATATATTAGGGTGGGCCGACTAAGTTATCCCAACGTAATTAGTTTGACCAAGGAGTGGGCTGACTGAGCATTGGGCCGACCGTATAATACACGGCCCAACAATTTATAAATTATTTAGTTATTCTCGTAAACTCTTTAATCCATCTATGTCTATATCTATATCTTTGTCAGTACTTTCTAAATAATTCTTATAAATTTAACAAAATATATCTGCAGTGATATAAGTTGTACATATATATATTTGTTTCATTCATATTATTTATCAAAATATTCTATAATGATATAGTTATACCTACCCACGTCTATCTTAGTAATATTTTTTTCAGTTCTAAAGAATTCTTTATTTTATTATTAATATTTTCTTTCGTTATTCTCAAAAATTCTTTATTCCATCTTATCTTTAAATCTACACCTTTTTTGGCACTTTTTAAATACTCCCTATGTTTTTTATTAGCAGTGGCTTGATTTTTTTACACGTATTTTAAAATGATTTGACCGGATAGTAAATATATTATTTTTTCTTTTTTCATTTTCTAAATAAAAATATAATATTTTTATTTTTATTTAAAAAAAGAAAAATTTAAAAATAATATATTTTACTACTCGATCAAAACACCTTAAAATAAATACGTGTAGAAAAGTCTAACGATTACTAATAAAATACGTGTAGGTGTTATTTATATCATTCTATAATGATATAATTAACACCTACACACTTAATTAAATCCATTAATTTTTTTTATTATTAAATAAAATCTATTCCATCTTATGTCCTTACCGGAACTTTTGTCATAATCTCTAAGTTCGAAAAAGTTTCTTAAAATATTCATATCCTGATTTTTATTTCTAAAATAGCAAAAAATAATATTTAAGCATTACCATGACGTAACATCCTTTAACTGTATAGAATGACTCATTTGGAAAAATAAATCAGCTATTGGCTAATTTTTTATTAGGAGAATTATTTTATGATAGATATTTACATACTAACAAAATATTAAATTATATATCTATAGATAAATTTATAATAATTAATATTTATATTAATAACCTTGTTTTTGTAGAAAAATTTATCGGTGTAGTTTCAAATTAATAATTCTGTATATGTAAAAAATTTACCCTTGAATAGGAATTTAATCATATTTCATTTAATGGGACTTTTTTTTTATATAAATGATAACATGTCATAAGCGTACATATATTGTGAAAGAATTTTGTTATATTAAGTTACAATAACATATAACTAATTAGAGAATGATTTTATGGAATATATGTCATCTTAAATTGGTGCATTCTTTGCCACCTGAAAGTCCAGTTTCATTTATCAGATGAAAAAAGTGTATTCCGTAGACAGTAGAAGAACACAGAACATAGGGATAGTTTGCATAAAATTCAGCTTTGTACTTTTGTTCAATATTACTCTCTCATATTACATATAAGTATTTATTTTTTTTTATTATATTTAAGGTTATTCTCGCTGGGGTTGGATGAACTTGGACATATAAAGTGGAGTAATATATCTAAGTATTTTGTAACAACTAGAACCCCGTCTCAAATGGCAAGTCATGCGTATTTTTTTTTCGTGGGAAGACCTGTAAATTCAGAGGAGAAGCCCAGTACAACCAATAATGATTTTCAATCTATTGACTCAACCTTCTCTCCACAACGTAGATATTCTGGTCTATTGGTAACTAACCTGTTCCGACAACTTATATTCCACCAGTTGATCAAGCAATGATCCAACAGGTTTACTCAGATAACAACAACAACTACATTGTTAATGATCCACTTGATGTTACTATTCAACCGTGGATGACACAGCCTTGATGAACCACCAGTACTATTGAGGCTGATTTTCTAGAATAATTAATTAAAGATTGTTGATTTATGTATTTTTAGTTGGTTTAAGTTCAAATAATAGCAGTGAAATACTTGCTAGCAATTGTCTGTTTCTTTCATATCCGATAAATTTGTTGCTAGCTAGATCTCATGTACAATTCTTTATTATTATATTCTATAATTTAAGAAAAAAATATTTTATGCAAATTATGTAAATTTAAAAATAAATATTATATTATATAACAGCTAAAAAAAGTCCGTACAAAATTGTGCAATTTATGTGGAACTAAAGCTGGTATGTATAGATATTGTAAAAAGCAAATATTAAAAGTATAATATGCGAAAAACTAATATTTATATTTATTTATACATGTACATATATTTGAGTCACATTCATCGGGAGTTTGCATATTTAAGACATCTGGGTGGATTATGATATTCAATAAAATAGTAATGATAACTCCCAACAATCTTAACGACTTAAACTAGGTTGTGACACGAGGTTCATCTATTTATACCCACCATTTTAGCATTTTCTTAATCATTCAAAAGTATTGCACCACATAAATGGTGTTAATGAACAAACAATCAAAATAAGCCAAAAATACTACTTTTAGCCATTTTTGTTTAACCTTTTCATATAGCTCCTTTCGTATCTAATCCTGAGAAAAATCAATGAGAATCTACTGAAAGTTAGATAAAATGAATTAGCTGAGTGAAAAAGCCTTGTTAGTGTCCACTGTACGTCCCGTGTAGAAAATGTGCGAAGAGGAAATGTAAAAGGAGTATATTTAATATAGATAGAAAAGTTATACAGATACAAATATATTTAACTGTAATTTGTTTGTTTGTGTGTAGTGAGTTATATGAGCTTTGAAGTATAAATAAGCGAAAAGTCTGAAATGTAACTAAAAAAAATTCAAACCTCAGGATTTTGGTTATAAATCAGTAATCTATATGGCACTTTATAGTTTTTTGGGGTTTCCGTGGTAATTAATGTTATTTTGTACAACATTAAAGGAGAACGGATGTCACAGAAAAATGAAATGGGGCAGCCACTTTCACGCTCTATATTTTTTCTTTCCGCAAAGGAGTAAATAAATACACATATATGCGTGTATATATATATATATATATATATATATATATATATATATATATATTCATACTTTATTATTTTCAAAAGTCGACTTACATCGGAAACAAACAAAATAATATTAATATTATACATATTAATAACAAACAGTAATAATATACATGCTAGTCTACTCTCTTAAGATTTTAAAAAATTGATAACTTAATTCATATACAATATCGTAAAGATAATAAAGATGTTGTAATTTTACTGAAGATTTTAATTTGCACTAATTTTGAACTAAACATAAGGTTTTAGTTTTATACAACCTCTATATTCAGGTCTAAATTATAGTTAAGCAAAGGAGATAGGACAATAGATTTAATTAGAGTAAAAATGAAAAAAAAATTAAATTAAGGGAGTAAATGAAAAAGCTGCAGTATCTCATACAATATCCACTAGATTGTAAACATATGTAGTATTAAACAAGGATTTTTACACAATAGTAAGATCTTGTAGATTTTTGACAATAACTAGCTAAATATTTACGTGCTTTGGATAGTTATAAATATTGGTCATTGGACTAATTACCTCTGCAACACAGCCAATAAACCCACAACTATCCTTTCACCCCTACCAAGCACCCTTAATTATGATGGATTTAACGAATTTACAGTTTGAAGACTCTCCTATAGATAATTTTTTATTGAATTCTTCAGCCATTGAAGATTTAGCTCAACAGCCATACACTCATAATGAATAGACGTTCAGCGAACATAAGGTGTTTGAGAATGCTATAGCATTGTTTAATGCTATTGCTTGTGAGACATTCTATGATTACATTTTGAGTCAACTGTATCACAAAAAAGGTGAAGCTATTATCCAACATTATAACGCCTTCATGGCGGACTTCGATATGATCCAAGAAAATAAGGAAGAAATGGCTGGCATGATGAATGTGGATCAATCTGTGCCTTCTTTGCAACCTAAAAATCTAGAATCAGATGAACAAGTCGATGAAAGGGTATTTTATGGACAGTAGAAGAAGACATGTATATTCTGCATAGAATTCACATTTGCACTGTTGTTCAATATAACTCTCCGTTATAACTATTCATTGTATATTATATTTAAGGTTTTCTTGATGGAGCCGGAAGAATTTGAACGTGAAAAGTTGAGTAATATATCTAAGTATTATGTAACAATCAAAACACCATCTCAATTGTTGAAATAATCTAGAAAAATCGTAAGTATTTTAGAACATGGAAAAATCAGTCCAAAGAGTCATTTAGATTCATTGTACATCATGAAAGGCCAAAAGTTTAGTACATCTAATCTAGACTTTGAAGAAGTCCAAAAGTCATATCTAGAATTATCTTTTAGTTTGTTTAAATACATTATTTTATAAAATTATATAAATTTAAATAAAATATATTACATTATATGACAGCTATAAAAAGACCGTGTAAAGTTCGTGCAATTTGCACGAAACTCAAGCTAATTTATATAAACATTATGAATAGTAAATATTAAAATTATAATACATAAAAAATTAATATTTATATTTATCCATATATATACGTTTATTTTAGTCAGATAATGTACTAAAATTTTGCATCTTTAAGACATGTACGCGGATTTCGATACTTAATTAAATGATAATGGCCGACTCCCAACAACCTCCCCTAGCTTTTAGTCGGTTGTGACATAGGGTTCATCTATTTATACCCACCATTGTAGCATTTTCTTAATCATTCAAAAATAGTGCACCACATAAATGGTGTTAATGAACAAACAATTAAAATAAACAAAATAAAATAAAATTACGTGGTGTCAGCTTTTTTGGTTTCATCTTTTGATCTAGCTCCTTTCATATCTAATTTTGAGAAAAATCAATTAGAATCTACTGAAAGTTAGATAAAAGATAATCAGTTGAGTGAAAGAGGCTTGTTAGTGTCCACCGTACATTTAGTGTAAAAAATGTGCAAAAAGTAAATGCAAAAGGAGTATATTTTATATATAGAGAAAAGCTACATGGATATAAATACGTTTTAATTATAGTTTATTTTCTTTGTGTGGTGAGTTATATAATGAGTTTTAACCTGTTCTGACAACTTCTCTCCCACCACTTGATCAAGCAATGATCCAGTAGGTTTACCCAAATAATAACAACAACTACTACATTGTTAATGATCCAGTTGATGTTACTATTCAACCATGGATGGCACAGCCTTGGACGAACCAACAGTACTATATAGGCTGATTTCTTAGAATAATTAATTAATTCAGGATTGTTGATTTATGTATTTTTGGTTGAACATGTGGTTTAAGTTCAAATAATAGCAGTGAAATACTTGCTAGCAATTGTCTATTTTTTTCATATCCGATAAATTTGTTGCTAGCTAGATCTTAGGTACACTTCTTTATTATTATATTCTAAAATTTTAAAAAATATTATTTCGTAAAATTATGTAAATTTAAAAATATATATTATATTATATAACCGCTAAAAAAAGTTCGTGCAAAATCGTGCAATTTGCGTGAAACTAAAGCTAGTATATATAGATATTATAAAAAGTAAATATTAAAAATATAATATGTGAAAAACAAATATTTATGTTTATCGATACATATAGATATATTTCAGTCACGTAATGAACCAGATTTTGCATCTTTTAAAACATCTGCGTGTATTATTATATTCTATTAAATAATAATGATAACTCCCAATAATCTTACCAGCTTAAACTCGAATGTGACACACGGTTATTGTATTTATGCCCACCATTGCAACATTTTCTTAATCATTCATAAGTATTGCACCACATAAATGGTGTTAATGAACAAACAATCAAAATAAACCAAAAATAATACTTTTTTCGGCCTTTTTGGTTTCACCTATTGATGTAGCTCCTTTCATATCTAATCTTGAGAAAAATCAATGAGAATCTACTGAAAGTTAGATAAAAAGAATCAGCTGAGTAAAATAGACTTGTTAGTGTCCACTGTACATTCCGTGTGAAAAATGTGCAAAGAGGAAATGCAAAAGGAGTATATTTAATATCGAGAGAAAATCTACATGAATACACATACGTTTTAACTATACTTTTTTTGTTTGTGTGTGGTGAGATATATGAGCTTTAAATTATATATAAGTGAAAAGTCTGAAATGTGACTCAAACAAAATCAAACCTCAAGATTTTGATTATAATTCAATAATGTATAGGCATTTTGTATTTTTAGGATTTTCTTTGGTAATTAATGTTGTTTTATATAACATTAAAAGAGAAGGGATGTCATAGAAAAGTGAAATGGAGCAGCCACTTTCCCGCTGTAATTTCGTCTTTCCGCAAAGGAGTAGACAAACACATATGTGTGCGTATATATATGATACATTAGTATTGTATTATTTTCAAAAGTTTTTTATTCGTACATAAATGTCAAAAGACTTACATTAGAAACAGATAGAATAACATTAAGATTGTATATATAAATAACACACAGTAATGATATACATTTTAATCTATCATCTTAAGAATTTTAAAAAAAATGATAATTAATATACAATATCGTAAAGATAATAAAGATGTTGCAATTTTAGTCTAGGTTTTAATTTGCACAAATTCTAAAACTAAACATAAGATTTTGGTTTTATACAACCTCTATAATAAGGTCTAAATTGTAGTTAAGCAAAGAAGAAATGACAACAGATTTAATTAGAGTAAAAATAAAAAAATAATAAATTGAGGGAGTAAATGAAAAAATTGCAGTATCTCACACAATATCCACTAAGATTGTAAACATATGTAGTACTAAACCAGGATCTTTACACAATCCAATAAAATCTTGTAGATATTTGGCTGGATAAACTTGGACGTGGAAAGTTGAGCAATATATCAAAGTATTTTGTAACAACTAGAACCCCGTCTCAAGTGACAAGTCATGTGCAATTTTTATTTTGGTAGAAAGACCTGCAAAACCTTAGATTGACTCAACCTTCTCTCCACAGCGTAGATATTCTGGTCCATTGGCAACTGAAAACCCTATTCCGACAACTTCTATTCCACTACTTGATCAAAAAATGATCTAGTAGGTTTACCCAGATAACAACAACTACTACAATGTTAATGATCCAGTTGATGTTATTATTCAACCGTGGATGACACAGCCTTAGACGAACCAACAGTACTTTTGAGGCTGGTTTCGTATAATAATTATTTAATTGAGGATTGTTGATTCATATATTTTAGGTTGAGCTGGTGGTTTAAGTTCAAATAATAGCAGTGAAATACTTGCTAGCAATTGTTTGTTTCTTTCATATCCGATAAATTTTTTGCTAGCTAAATCTTATGTACACTTTCTTTCTTATTATATTCTCTAGTTTTAAAAAATATTATTTTATAAAATTTTGTAAATTTTAAAATATATAATACATTATATAATAGCTAAAAAAAGTCAGTACAAAGTAGTGCAATTTGCGTGGAACTAAAGCTGGTATATGTAAACATTATAAAAAGCAAATATTAAAAAATATAATATATGAAAAACTAATATTTATATTTATCTCTACATGTGCTTGTATGTCAGTCAGATAATGTACCAGGATTTTGCATCTTTAATTAAGGCATCTGTGTGGGTTTTGATATTTAATAAAATAATAATGATAACTCCCAACAATCTTACTAGCTTAAACTCACCTGTGACATAGGGTTCATCTATTTATAGGCATTATTGTAGCCTTTTTTTAATCATTCAAAAATATTGTACCATATAAATACCGTTAATGAACAAACAATCAAAATAAACCAAAAAACCTAGCTTCACGTTTTGTTTCACCTTTTATCTAACTCCTTTCATATTTAATTTTGAGAAAAATCAATATGAATCTATTGAAAATTAGTTAAAAGAGAATCATGAGTCAAAGAGGCTAGCTGGTGTCCGCTGTAAGTTTAGTGTAGAAAATGTGCAAAGAAAAATGCAAAAGGAGTATACTTAATATAGAGAGAAAAGCTATATGGATTCAAATATGTTTAATCATAGTTATTTTTCTTTGTGTGGTGAGATATATAAGCTTTAATGTATATATAAGTAAAAAATCTGAAATGTGACTTAAACAAAATTCAAAAGTCAGGGTTTTGGTTATAATTCAATAATCTATAGGCGTTTAGTTTTTTTGGGGGTTTCTATGATAATTAATGTTGTTTTATATTTCCTCCATCCCGAAATAATGGTTACTTTAACTTTTTGCACGTAACTTTATACTTTAAAAATATATTTTTATTTAATAACTTTTTATGAAAATATATCAAATTAAAATTCAGAGTCCAAATTTTAATTTGATATAATTTTTATAAATAATTATTAAATAAAAATATATTTTTAAAATAACTAAATTTACGTGTAAAAAATCAAAACGACCCTTATTTAGAGAAGGAGGTAACACAACATTAAAGGAGAAGGGATGTCATAGAAAAATGAAATGGGGCAGCCACTTTCACGCTCTATATCTCCTCTTTCCGCAAAGGAGTATTTAAACATACATGTGTGCGTATATATATGATACATTAATATTTTATTAGTTTCAAAAGTTCTTTATTCTAGTTTTTAATTCCCTCGTACTTTATATAATTTTTATAAATTATGGCAGTTTTCTCTATTTTTATTATTCTCAATAGTTCTTTAGATATAAGTGGCCTCACGAGTATATTAGCTTCGTAAACCCGATTGCGGTAAAAAGGAAAAGGATTTCATAGAAAAATGAAATAGGGCTGCCACTTTCTCACTCCATATTTCCTTTCTGCAAAGGAGTAGTATATATAAATATACATGTCTGTATATTTCCTCTTATATTCCTACCTGCACCTTTGTCATACTATCTAAATAGTTCCAAAAAAATTATTTAAAATATTCATATCTTGATTTTTCTTCGTAGAATATCAAGGAATAATATTTAAACATCATGATGCCATAATATCTCCACATCTTGATTTTTATTCGTAGAAGGCCAAGGAATAATATTTAAACATTATGATGACATAATATCTTTTAACTGAATAGACTTTATGACTCATATGAAAAAATAAATCAGCTATATTTTATAACAAAGTAAATAAATTATATATTTATACATAAATTTCTAATACTTTATATTTATATTAATAACATTGTTTTTCTAAAATGTTTTAGCTGTGTAGTTTCAAATAGTTGTGTATATATATAATTTTCACCGATGAATAGTTGATTGTTAATAGGATTTTAATTGATAACGTGCCATAAGTGTACATGTATTGTGAAAGAATTTTGTTACATAAAGAATAATAAAATACAAGCAACTAAAGAATGATAGGAATTATAATTCTCAATATTTATAAATATTATAATACTTATTTTTTAAATATATTGATGAACTCTTTTAAAGAATCATAGTATTTAATCACATGCAATGTACGAATATTTATTATTATTTTATTTAAATATTTAAATATTTGATATTTATATTTATTATTTTATTGAATACTATATTATTGAATTATCTATCTATCTATCTATCTATCTATCTATCTATCTATATATATATATATCAATATTGAATATATCAAACAACTTACATTAGAAACAGACAGAATAAAAATATTAATAACACACAGTAATGATATACATTTTAGTTACCCTCTTAAGATTTTAAAAGAAATTGATAACTTAATTCATATACAATGTCGTGAAGATAATAAAGATGTTACAATTTTAGTCTAATTTTAATTTGCACCAATTCTAAACTAAACATAAGCTTTTATAAAACCTTTATAATTAGGTTTAAATTGTAGTTAAGGAAAGGAGAATAGAGAATAAATATAATTAGAGTAAAAATGAAAAAGTAATAAATTAAGGGACTAAATGAAAAAGTTGCAGTACCTCACATAATATCCACTAAGATTGTAAACATGATATGTAGTATTAAACCAGGATCTTTACACAATTCAGTAAGATCTTATAGATAATTGGTAATAACTAGCTAAATATTTACGTGTATTAGATAGTTATAAATATTGGTCATTGGACTAATTATCTCTTCAACACAGCCATTAAACCGATAACTATCCTTTTATACCCTGCAAATAACCTTTAATTATAATGGATTTAACGAATTTACATTTTGAAGACTCTCATGAAGACAATTTTTTATTGAATTCTTCAGCCAGTGAAAATCTAGACAATTTTTTATTGAATTCTTCAGCCAGTGAAAATCTAGCTGAGCAGCCATACACTCATGACGGATGGATGTTCAACAAACATAAGGTGTTTGAGAATGCTATAGCATTGTTAATGCTATTGCTTGTGAGGCATTATGTGAATACATTACAAGTCCAACTGCCTGAGAGAAAATGTGAAGCTATTTATAACGCCTTCATGGTGGACTTCAATATGATCAAAGAAAATAAGGAAGAAATGACTGGCATGATGAATGTGGATGAATCGTGCCTTCTTTGTAACCTACAAATCCAGAATAAGATGAACGAGGAAGAAAGGGTATTCCATGGACAGTAGAAGAACACATATATATTCTGCATATATAGAATTCACCTTTGTACTCTTGTTCAATATAACTCTCTCTTATAACTATTCATTGTATATTATATTTAAGGTTATTTTTGATGGGGCCAGAAGAATTTAAATAGTGGAAAGTTGAGTAATATATCAAGTATGATGTAACAATTAAAATACCATCTCAAGTGTTGAAATAATCTGGAAAAATCCCGAGTATTCTAGAACATGGAAAATCAATTCAAGAATCATTTAGATTTATTGTACATCATGGAAGGTCAAAAGTGTAGTACATATACATCTAATCTACACTTTCAATAAGTAAGGTATATTTAGAATTATCTTTTAGTTTGTATAAATATATTATTTTATAAAATTATATAAATTTAAGTAAAATATATTATATTATATGACAGCTAAACTAAAGCTAATTTATATAAACGTAATAAATAGTAAATATTAAATATATAATATATGAAAAATTAATATTTATATTTATCCATACATGTATGACTATTTTAGTCCGACAATGTACCAGGATTTTGCATCTTTAAGACATAATAATGGCTGACTCCCAACAACCTCAAGTTTGTTGTGATATAGGGTTCATCTATTTATACCCACCATTGTATCATTTTCTTAATGATTCAAAAGTGTTGTACCACATAAATGGTGTTGATGAATAAACAATCAAAATAAATCAAAAAAATTATCTTGTGTCAGTCTTTTTGGTTTCACCTTTTATTCTAGCTCCTTTCCTATCTAATTTTGAGAAAAATCAATTAGAATCTGCCTAAAGTTAGATAAAATAGAATCAGTTGAGTGAAAGAGACTTGTTAGTGTCCACTGTACATTTAGTGTAGAAAATGTGCAAAAAGAAAATGCAAAAGGAGCATATTTAATATAGAGAGAAAAGCTATATGGATATAAATACGTTTTAATTATATATGAGATATGTATGAGCTTTATAGTATATATATATAATTTAAAAGTCTAAAATATGACCCAAATAAAATTCAAACCACAGGGTTTTGGTTATAATTCAATAATCTATAGGCGTTTTGTAATTTTTGGATGCCTCTTTGGTAATTAATGTAGACTATTAGTAATGTATATATGTTTATATACGTATTTTTCGTACCTACACGTATTTTTCATTATTTATAAATTATTTTAGTTATTCTTGTAAACTGTTTAATCCATCTATCTCTATATCTATATATTTGTTAGTACTTTCTAAATAATTCTTATAAATTTGGCAAAATATATGTGCAGTGATATAAGTTGTACTTACATAGATATTTGTCTCATTAATATTATTTATCCATCCGTAATAATATAGTTATAGATATGCACGTGTATCTTATTAATATTTTTTCAGCCAGGTCCAAAAATTAATACATGATGATAGGGTATTGATAGGTTAAAAGAGGTGATAATGTGAAATTGAGAGGGGTCCATATTTATTTTAATATGGTGGTGATACGTCACTCGCATTTTAAAGTTGGACTGTTTTTTCGGATTTTATATTATTTTTGATATTTTTTTCTATTGTTCTAAAAAGTTCTTTATTTTATTATTAATATATTCTTTAGTTATTCTAAAAAATTCTTTATTCCATCTTTATCTTTTTATCTGCAACTTTTTTGCCATTCTATAATGATATAAATGACACCTACACCCTTAATTGAACTCATTAAATTATTATTATTTTTAAATAAAATCTATTCCATCTTATGTCCTTACTGGAACTTTTTTCATAATCTCTAAGTCCAAAAAGATTTATTAAAATATTCGTATCCTGATTTTTATTTCTAAAATGTCAAAAAATAATATTTAAACATTACGATGACATAAGACCCTTTAAATGAATAGACTTATTTGGAAAAATAAATCATCTATTAGCTAATTTTCTTTAGGAGAATTATTTTATGATAGATATTTACGTACTAACAAAAAATTAAATTATATATTCATAGATAAATTTATAATAATTAATATTTATATTAATAACCTTCTTTTTGTAAAAACAATTATCGATGTAGTTTCAAATTAATAATTCTGTATATATAAATTTTTTACCATTGAATAGGAATTTAATCCTATTTTATTTAGTGGGACTTTTTTATATAATTGATAAAGTGTCATAAGCGTACAAGTATTGTGAAAGAATTTTGTTACATTAAATTATAATAAAATACAATTAATTAGAGAATGGTTTTTATAGAATATATGTCATCTTAAATTGGTGCATTCTTTGCCATCTGATCACATGAAGAAAGGGTATTCCATGGACAGTAGAAGAAGACTTGTATATTTTACAGTATCTCACACAATATCCACTAAGATTGTAAACATATATAGTATTAAACCAGGAACTCACACAATCCACTAAGACCTTGTAGATATTTTGCAATAACTAGCTAAATGCTTGCGTGTTTTGGACTGCTATAAATATAGGTCATTGGACTAATTACCTCTGTAGAGCAGCCATTAAACCCTCAGCTATCTTTTCATCCCCCCAATCAAACACCCCTATTTAAGATGGATTTAACGAATTTACGTTATGAAGACTCTCCTACAGATAATTTTTTTTATTGAAGTCTTCGGCCATTGAAGATGTAGCTGAACAGCCATACACTCATGACGGATGGATGTTCAGCGAACATAAGGTTTTTGAGAATGCTATAGCATTGTTTAATGCTATCGCTTGTGAGGCATTCTGCGATTACATTACAAGTCAACTGCCCTGGAGAAAACGTGAAACTATTATCCAACATTATAACGCCCTCATGATGGACTTCAATATGATCAAAGAAAATAAGGAAAAAATGGCTAGCATGATGAATGTGGATCAATCAGTGCCTTCTTTGCCACCCGAAAATCCAGCATCAGATGAACAACGAAGAAATGGTATTTCATGGACAGCAGAACACATATATATATATACATATATATTCATCACCTTAATTACTAACATCTAGAAATTAATCACAATGTTTATATGAATGATGTAATTAGAAAAACAAATATATCAATATTTGCATTCTCATCACCATCTTCATCATTGTCACGAGTTTCTTCTGACATTAACCTATCAGATTTGTCATCTTCAACTTCTTTCTCATCTAGCCTACACATCAAATCCTTTTCATAATGTTCTTAAATATAACTCTAGCGGTATTTGGCATCCAAAAGGAAACAACTAATTACCGTATCCTTTTTTCCATTGTTGTATGCCAACATTTTCTTCCCATACATAACTTTCTATTCCTTTACCTTTGATACATACGGAGCTTTTTCCTATTTTTAATCAAAGATCACAAGTTATACAATTCCTCATACCATTTAAAGCTTTTTTCATATCTATATACATATTTTATAAGAAAGATTTCACAAATTACTCACAGCTTCAGACATAGATTTCCTTTTATCTCCACTTGCTTTTCCAACCTAAAAAATCAACTACCACTAAAAATTAGACAATAACAAATATGCACAAAGATTAAAATCAAAAGTACGCATCAAAAGCTTACCGCAACCAAAGATTTGTTTTCTGTATGTGTTTCCTTGTACACCTTTCTGAAGTCCTCCCTAAACACAAAGTTTCCCAAACAATCAAAAAGATTATCTTACAAATAAACTTAAATCTTAGATATGCAAGGTTAATGATTCATACATCAAAATAAAAATTGCAGCTGCAGGCCTCTTGGGCTTGTTAGGATCCTTCTTGGACTTTCCTTTGTTTGCCAACCTTCTTGGACTTTCCTTTGTTTGCCAACTATCACTTCCATTGGTGGTAGCAGGCTAGCAGCTCTCATGTTCAACTGCTGAACTAATAATCCACCAAAGCAAAATAAAAATGAAAATAATAAACTAAAATAATTGCAATGTAAACAATAATATTTGACTGTTAATTAATAAGGAACCTTAATCTGAAATGGTCATCCTTATCATATCCCATCTTATCTTCAGTAACCTCCTGTTGTATCCTTTTGTATTATATTTGAAATCATTATCTAGCCAGGATATATATCCATGTACATAACTAACTCCCCCTATATAGGAGTTATCTACAACTTCTCCCTTGTATATATACATGTATACTGATATGAATGAAACAACATATAGTTCATATTAGTTTATGGTATCAGAGCCTAATCTACTCTAACGAGTTGATCTATCACTCATTCAATGGCAACCCCACATAATGTTCTTGTTAATTCCGATGCCACCAATCCCTCAGCTTCTGCTTAAATCATTCAATTTAATCGAACCTCTTAACTTCATATAAAATTGTTAGGAAGTCATAATTTTACTGTTTGGCGTGCTCAATTTGAACTTCTAGTGAATGACTATGATCTCTTTGGTCATCTCGACGGATCATTAAGTACCCCACCAACCACCATTACTAAAGACTCAAAATCAGTTTCAAATCCTGATTATCGTCTTTGGCTTCGCCAAGACAAACTTATTCATAATGCTTTACTGGCTTCAGTCGACCCAACATTGGCTTCAACAGTAGCGACGACCACTACTTCCAAAAATGCCTGGGACTCGCTGCACATGGCATTTGCAAACAAATCACAAACTCGAATTTATAGCTTGCGAGATCAACTTGGCCAACTTACTATAGGTGAACGATCTGTAACAGAATATCTTCGTCAAATACGTTCAATTACGGACGAACTAGCAATGGCAGGCTCTTTTGTTTCATATGCTGAAATGGTTGTTAAGATACTGGCTGGACTAGGAAAGGAATATAGTGTTATTGCTTCTGCTATTCGAGCATGTTCAACACCAATCTCATATGAAGAATTATTTGAAAACTCACAGACTAGGAACTCGTTCTCATATTCAATGAAACTAGCTTGCAGTCAACTCAGATCACTGCAGCCATGGCCCAATGCGGCAATCCTCATCCTCGTAATCAATGTCGACCCAATTGTCAATGGCCTGTACGAGCCACTTCAAATCACACTCACCAAAGTTATCAATTATTGTGCAATCGAAGTTCTACTGGAAACAATCTAGCAAGGCATTCCCTTCAAACAGCATCCAGTGTCAACTCTGTGACAAACCTGGTCACACGGCAAAGGTGTGTCGTTCAAAATCTCATAATCATATTGAGGCACGTGCTAATTATGCTCAGAGTACGGCTCCAACAATAACTCCCTGGGTGGTTAATTCTGGTGCCTTGCACCATATAACCAATGATGCTCAGAATTTTTCGGTTGTGCAAGACTACCACGGTCCTGATGAAATTTCTATGGGTGATGGTAATGCAATCTCTATCTCTCATACTGGTAA
>JAUEJK010105112.1:0-11540 GCA_032274865.1 Eryngium alpinum | reverse complement strand
GTTCCTTCAATAGGGACCTCCAATCCATCAAACCCAAAAATTGATATTGTAGACGGGATTAGTTGGCTTTCCTGGTAACCCATCTTTAGAAAGACCTTGTGGAAAAGCACATCCACCGAAGCTCCTATGTCCACAAGTACCTTCATCACTGGCGTGTTTCCAAGTACTTGCATAATCACTAAGGGATCTTACGGATATTGCATCCCTTCCATGTCTCGGTCATCAAAAGAAATCACTTGCTCAATACGAGCTCTCTTACTTGGTTCGCCTATGTTCAGAACCTCTCGAATATAGGTCTTTTGCGATCGGTGACTGGTTCCATATAATCCAGATCCTCCTTCTATCACCATGATTGGTGCCCCTCGAGCTTGGCCTCCTCCTTGGGGGTGAGGAGCTCGTTCTTTAGTGTCTCCTCCAACTGTGTCCTTTTTGACATACCGAGCTAGGCTTCCCTTCTTAATTAAAAACTCAATCTCATCCTTAAGGTTGCGACAATCCTCCGTATCATGATCATAATCCCTATGGAACCTGCAATAATAATTCTTATTTTTCTTTGCTGGGTCCATCTTCACCTCTGGAGGCCACTTGACAAATGGCTCCTTCTCAATCTCCATAAGTATCTGACTCCTAGTAGTGATTAAGGGTGAGTAGGTATTCATCTTCCTCTCAATCCTCTTCGCTTGCACCTCCACCTTTGACTTCTTCTAATCCTTCTCCAAATTCTCCGATTCCTTGCTCTTCTTCACCTCCTCTGGACTAGCTATTTTCTTCAAAGTTTCCTCGGCAGATATATACTTCTCGGCGCGATCTTGTAACTCTTGCATGTTAGAAGGCTTCCTCTTAGCCAGAGACATTTAAAATGCCTCATTAGTCGTACCTCTCTGCATAGCCACCATAGCCACTGATTGGTTCAAATCTGCTACTTGCACTGCTTGACTGGTGAACCTGTCGATGTACTCCCTTAATGTCTCACGAGCTCCTTGGACTATGTTCATCAGAGACTGGGAGCTCCTCGCATGCGCTCTTCCACTGATGAACTGGCTGGTGAATTTATACACAAGATCTGAGAAGGATGTGACTGATATGGGTAGCAAGCTTGCATACCACCACTGAGCATCCTCTTCCAAAGTAGCCGGGAAGGCTCAGCACTTAGCGGCATCGTCAATTGGTTGTAGCAATAAGGAATCATTAAAGGACCGAACATGCGTGTTGGGATCTTCTTTTCTATTGTACTTCTTAATTTTAGGGATCTCCGCCTTGCGTGGAACCTTAGCCTTTATGATTTCATCAGTAAAAGGAGATTCCAGATTAGCATAATCTTTATTACCTCCTCCAATAAGGGGTTCCCCAATATTACGAACCCTTGATGTGGCGGACTTCTCCTTGGTTTTGTTAGTATTTTTAGCCTTGTCCACGAGTTTTTCAGCACCTGTGCCATCAAAGTTTTTAAGTCTCCTTCCATCATTGGTTTATCAGATTGATCTCCTTGCCCCTAGCCTGAGGGTTTGCCATGTTTTCTACTTCTCCATTCACGTTCACTCTGCCTCTTCTTCTGCCTGCTCTTTCTTCAAAGCTTCTAGGTCAGCCAGAAGCTGTAACCTTTTTGCATCCCTTGTTTTCTTCTTCTCCTTCGGGGTTGGGTTGTTCGAAGCATTGGGGTCTTCAGGCCTGTCATCACTATCGATTTGCGCCGTACATGTATTAGAATGTGTATACTGGGGTGGATCTTGGGGTGGATCTACAAACGGTGTAGGAGCTCCTTGGATTGTAGGATTAGGGGTTTGAAAATATTTATCACCCGTCATGAATCTCTGACTTTTCTGTAACAGCTTCCCACAGGGCCACTGACGGCGCCAAATGTTAAGGATCAAAATAATATGACAAAATTTAAGATTACCTGACTTTAATGAAGCTCCAAAATCGTTCTCCCGACTTCTTGGATGTTCGCCGGAAAACCTGCAAAACCGGTGGGGGTTGTCCCACCAGGAACTCTCGGGTGCAAGAATAAGTGATATGTAGACGAAGAAAATCTCTCAAGTGGAGTAAAGACAACGTACCTGATTATGATGAATAATCCCCTCTTTATAGTCACCAATTAGGGTTTCCAACCTGTATTAGGAATTAGAATCCTACTCATATTTGGTAATTCCAATTACCTTATCTTTTTATTACTTGCACCTTAAGACTAGGAATCATTATATGATTTACCTTCCAGATTCACTTTCCCTATTTAATAAGGTTTCCTGCACCACCTTCTAATTAATTAGCCGTATTGGGCTTCCTACCGTATCGGGCTTAGTAGGAACGAGTTTCTCTTATTAATTAGGCATCCGGGCCATAAATTAAATCCAATTCGATACGAATATTATCAAATAATACCCATCTATAATTAATTAGATCATTCTCTATTTTTGGGTTCCTTACACCATCAAAATTGAAGCAATGAGTTGAGCTCTTCCTGCAAATGAAAGAAACTTTGCAGTCCAGGTCCCAATTCTTGCTAAAATCTTTTCAATTAAAGGTCTACAATGGTTGATACCAAGTCTGGAAGAAATGAAAGGTACTCCAAGGAACTTCACTAAGAGAGTTGCTGCTTGTATATGGTAGTTATCAATAAACTAGTTTTTGATATCAGTGTGACAGTTAAATTGTTTTTAAGATATTCTAAAATTTTAAATATTTAAATTTATAATTTTATTGTTAATATATTTAAAATTTATATTTAGTTATTTATTTTTAATTATTATAAAAAAATTAAACTATATATGAATTTAAAATATAAATTTTAGTGTGTATAAAATAAATATATTATTTATAACTAATATTTTAAATTCATATTAATTTTATTTACTTCTATATATTTATGAAATTAATAATTCTTTTAAATTTAAAATAATTATCCAAAAAGATTTTAAAATAGGATTTCATAGTAACAATATTATTGTTGCACTTAATTCTTTATCCATTAGAGACTGAAGCTCATTTTGGAGCATCTTCATCGTAACAATTTTATTTTAGAATTTCATATCAATCTATTATGCTTCCTTTTGTACTTTTGTTATGTAAATGGTAGATGTAGAAATTATAATTTTATTTATAACTGAATCTAAAATGAAAATATGTCTAAAAAATCAATAAAAAATTAATTATTTTCACAAAGATTGTTTTATTATCTAATACGACTAAATATTGTTATGTTAAATTAATTTTAAATCAATTTCACGATTGCCTATTTCTGTTAGTCATACTTTTCATCCATTAACATATATCTTAATATAAATTATCATATTTTTCACATATTGATATACTTATTTCATATGCACTGTGAATTGAGTTGTCTGTATATGCAAGTTTTGCATATAGAATGAAGTTGAGTTATTAGCCCCTGGTTAATACGAATTCAAATTTCAAAACTCCAAAATTATTATGATACATTCTTATTCAAAATTCTATTAATATCATATTAGATATAATGAGAGTGGTTGAGACAATTTATTTCACTAATGAAAATTTGAAGAAAAAAGGTATTATAATAAAGTATTTATATATACCATGATATCGCTCATTTATCGCTACGTATCTATATTGTTGGGATTGTGCCACATCGAAATTGAAAGGGGCTGAGTGTTACTTTATAAGCAGAGTCTCATCCTTAAAGCTAACTTTTGGATTGAGAATACTCAACCCCGCATATATTCCATTGAACTCGTCGTATATGAGAATTATTATCAGCAATATGTTTCTTAATTAATCAATTTGACCATTAACAAAAGAAAGAGAAAAAATCTTTTAAAGGATTACGATAAACTGTTTTAATATAAAATTTATGGTTAAAATAATAAGATGAGAAGTTGCAACGATAACTTTGAAAAATGTCGGAGAGATGAAATTATTTTAATAATAAAATTTATAATCAAAATAAAAAATAAAAATAATATTTATTTATTTTAAAATTTAAAATAAAATAATCTTTTATTAAATTACACAGAAGAAAAAATTGGATTGAATGAATTAACTTCATGCAAGCTAAATAAAGCCAGGTCTTGTTTTTCTTATATTTTCTATATTTTATTATCTTTCTTTGTATTTGTCTCTCGTCTATATAATTTAATCAAAAAAATTAAATATATAAACTACTTTATAGACTTTATAAAAATCCCTCTTTACGTATATGATAGCTAAATGTAGTACAGTGGTAATATTTTTGAAGGCATTGTATTATGAATAAAAATTTCAGCCAATTACTATTGATAAAAAAAATATAACATATAATATTATTAAAATTTATATAAATTAATAACTTTATTTTTATAAAATATCTTAATAAATATTTAAATTTCTTATAACTCACATTTTCTATTTTCTATTATTATATTATTATCACTATTTGATATTTAATTGAAGTCCTCCTAATTTTATCAAGACGGTTTCTTACAGAACCTCCTCTACTCTACCCCTCCAATTATATGCTTTTAACTGTTTGGAAATACAGTTTCTTATAAACTAGTAGTTACAATGTTGGTGGCAGAGGCTTGATTAGATAAATATATAGTTGGAGGGTCACCCTCCCCAACCAATTTTGTGCACCCTTATCAAAGTTTGAGAGAGTGTGAACGTGGACCAGCAGTCTGTACATGCACCACCATGGTGGCCATTTCTTTCCTTTTGGTTATATTTGCAGTATAATAAAGAGAATGTATTACAAATTGGAGTCTGCTTTTTCAGTTTTATGGTGTATACTGGACAAGAATCCTATGCTTACTATCCCCCCTGTTTTTATCTAATAAGAGGGTCTGACCTTTCTCATGCACAGTGGAAATCATATTATTATAAATTAAATTTATAATTATTATATGTTTATGTTCTTAAATCTGAATTTAAAATATATAAAATATATAATGATATATAATAAATGAAGAGAATTATGACCGAAAATGAGTAAGAGTAGCTCGGGCTCGCCTCGTAATCGATTCGAAGTTTAATGAATGATATTCGTATACGAATGAAAATGGTACCAAATCTAAGCACCTATTTAGTACTCGTATATAAAACGATACCAAATCTGACCACCTTTATATTCGCTCATATTCGTCTCGAATTATTCGAATAACTTAAGAGTACTCGTATACTTATTTGATAAATCATATTCGATTCGAATTCGCTTATTTTCTTGATAATAGATGTTATATAATATTATATACACGTAGCATGTACTATGATAAAATCGTAATAATAAGACTATCTTATTTTTAAAATACTTTATATGCGATTTCTAATATAAATTATAATATTAAGTCGAAATTATATGCATGTATACTCGTATTCGGTAATTCGTTTTAACTCGCATCTATTACGGAAAGTTCGTGAGTAATTCATATTCGATTCGAATTCGTTAAAAATATTCGCGAGTAGTTTAAAGTCGACTAAAAATATACTCGAATCGAATTCGTATTCGATAAAAATAAAACGAGTAAAACCAATGTCTGACAGTGGCAACAGCTAGCAAAGTTCTCACTGTTTGAAGCTTAGCAACAAGAGAAAATGTATTGTAATAATCTTCTCCCTCTACTTGTGTGTATCCCTTAGCTACTAATCTGGCTTTATACTTATCTACACTTCCATCAGGCAAAAACTTGATTTTATATACCCATTTGTAGCCAACCAGTTTCTTTTCTGAAGGTTTAGATACAATATCCCATGTATGATTCTCCTCTGGTGCCTTCAACTCATTATTCATAGCTTCTATCCACTTAGGGTTAGCTATAGCTTGTTTATAAATGTGGGGCTCAATAAGAACTGTAGGAGACTGTTGTGAAAGAAAACTAAGACCATATTTGTTTGGATTCAAAGGACAATCAAGTAAAACATTTGAGGCTGTCACTGTTGAACTTGTATGATAATCTTTAAGCCATGTCGGTTGTACCCTTTGTCTTGTAGACACTCTAGTAGGAACTGGAGCAATAGAGGGTGCATAATTATGTTGAATAATAGGCTCAATGGGATCAGATTGATCATTGTCATTATGAATAACAATGTCATCAAAAGGTGTAGATAACGTATGGTCTTCTCCATCAGTGTAGTCAGCATTAGGCACATGATAAGGTAGCATTTGAACATAATCTTCAGATTGAAAGGGAAATATACTTTCATGAAAAACCACATGTCTGGACACATAGGTTTTACCAGTAGTAGGATCCAAAAGTTTATAACCCTTTTGATGAGGAGGGTAACCAATGAAGACGGTTTTAATAGCTCTAGGAGCCAACTTATCAGAGTCATGAACTGACATGTATGCCAAACAGCCAAAAGACTTTAAATGATCATAACTAGGTAGGGTTTTGAACAACTTTTCAAATGGACTGACATTTCCCAAAACAGTTATAGGAATTCCATTTATTAGATAAGTTACTGTTAATAAGCACTCCCCCCAAAGCTTGAGAGGAACATTACTTTGAAATCTGAGGGCTCTGGTCATCTTCAAAAGGTTTCTATGCTTCTTTATACTTTACCATTTTGTTCAGGAGTAATACTACAAGAGCTTTGATGAATAACCCCATGCTTCTTAAAGAAATCAGAGAGCTCATTATTAAAGAATCCCCCCCACCATTGTCACTTCTAACACATTTGATCTTTTCACCAAACTGAGTTATAACATATGAGTAAAAATCTTGCAAAGATTGTATAGCATACTGTTTTGTAGGTAGCAATATGGTCCACAATGACCTAGTGTTATCATCCAGAATTATAAGGAAATATCTACAACCATTTGTAGTAGGGATCCTATATGGTCCCCATATATCACAATGTATTAGAACAAAAGGTGCCACTGCTTGGGAATGACTGATGGGAAAAGAAAGTTTACATTGCTTTGCTAAGGGACACACTTTATAATGTAACTGTGATTGTTGAGAAGAAGTAAACTTCACCATCTTTTGCATTACTTTAAAAGGTACATGCCCTAACCTTTGATGCCAGGTATCTTGATTTATGAGAGAAACATCACAGCTATGAAAACTGGTAGGTAATATAGGTTGCATTGATCCTTGTGCCAAACTGTTGGAGCAAGCATTAAACTGATACAGTCCATCATTATATCTACCAATGACCAATTCCTGCTTCCTGGATTGGTCCTGCATCACACATTTATCAAGAGTAAAATGAACACTGCAAGATGTCTGAGAACACAATTGACTAATGGATATTAGGTTGAAGTTGAAATCAGGTACTAAAAGAATACCATGTATAATGAGTGTCTTTGTTAACATAACTGAACCAACATGTGTTACTATGTAACCTGCACCATTGGGAAACTTGACTGCAATAAGTGATTCAAGAGACTTAACATTGTGCATATAAGCAATGTTACAGCACATGTGATTAGTTGCTCAAGTGTCCAAAATCCAAACGCATTGTGGTATATGATGTACAATACTCAATGAGAAAAATGTACCTGCTATGTTGTTGTCAGAAGTAAAGACATTAGGAGTAGATTGTTGATTTTGACCATGTTGCATAGATTGATATGGAACTGGAGCTGAGTGCATGGTTTGCATAAGGCATTGCATTTGTCTTTATAAATTCTCAAGTTGATCCTTCCAAGCTTCAGGTGTATAAGAATTCCCACTGTTATTTCCAACACTTTGAGGCTCTTGAAAAATATTTCTAGTCTGAGGCTCCATACCAGTCACTTGAAAAGCATTTCTAGATTGATTTGAGTTATTAGAATGTCCCTGATGTGAGACATAGTTCTTAGAATTATTAGAGAAGTTTCTCTTTCCTCTATTGTTTGGATGGAAGGGATGATCCAATGGATACCCAACCAGTTTATAACATTTATCCTTGAGATGATTCTTCTTATGACAGTAACTGTATTCCATTATGCCCCCTAAAGTTTTGTCTCCTTGTTTGTAAGAGCTTTGAGCATTGTTTCCAACATTGTTTCCAGATGAATTAGGTTTTGAATTATTGATC
This sequence comes from Eryngium alpinum, assembly GCA_032274865.1. Lineage (NCBI taxonomy): Eukaryota > Viridiplantae > Streptophyta > Magnoliopsida > Apiales > Apiaceae > Eryngium > Eryngium alpinum. Next base: position 3,569 of record JAUEJK010105112.1, on the reverse strand, counting down.
ATCATTGCAATGAGAGTAGAAACATTTGTATGTGATTGTCTTTGTCTTTCCTCCTATTTTATGAGCATAAAAGCTTGACTCACTATTGGCCAAGGGTTCATCATTAGCAAGTGGCCTCTTGCTGCTGTATAGCTTGAGTGTAATCCCATCAAAAATTGAATCAACTTTCTTTTCTCTGACCGTTCTTCCCATTGTTTTGTTGCAATATATTTACACTGAATAACTGGTTCAAGAGCCTTCAATTTATCCCAAAATCCTTTCAGTTTATTAAAATAAACTTCCACATAGTCATGACCTTGTTCTAGTTTATACAACTCCTTTTGCACTTCATAGATCTTATGACCACTCGCAACATCAAATCTTTCTTTAATCTCATCCCAAACTTCTTGAGCACTATCTAAGTAACTCATACTACAGTTAATAGAATCAGAGACTGTGTTTAAGATCCAAGTTATTACCATATCATTCACACGTTTCCATTGAGCATAAGCTGGAGAAGAAATGTCAGGAGCCTTATAAGTGCCATCAACAAGCCCTAATTTGTTCTTAGCAGACAAAGCAATGGAGATTGACCTCTTCCATGGAGCATAATTTTCAGATCCAGTTAACTTCTTAGATATCAACACCATTCCAGGTTAGTCATTATTATGTAGGTATAAAGGATTAGAGTTATTATCAATAGTACCTTGAAATCCTCCATGTTCATCATTGTTTGTAGATATAGTGTTTTGATTGTTGACATTAGGGGTTCCAGATGTTGTTTCCATTGAGAAGATAGGATTTCGAGCCACAATCTCAGCAAAAGTGAGTTGATCGTTTGAATTTCTCATACAAATGAAGAGATGTTATCAATATACTTTCCTATATAGGTTTCTTATGGTTAGTTTTCTGGTTTTAGAAAGAGAAGAAAAATACTACTAGCTATGCAGATCTGGTGGTGTATGATGATACAGAAGCTTTTAGAGAAATTCTGATACCATCTTGAGTAACACAAACTCCATTAACATACATAGAGAATTGATAAGCAAGCTTTGGAGAAGATGTACGGAAAGAGAGAAGAAAATGTCATTTCATTATTTGAAACTATAATATTACAAAGTGTATTTTACAATCAACTAACTTCCTTTGTCACCTTCCTATCTATATATAGAACTACTAATGCTACTAATACAACTATACAGCTGGAAAATGAAAATGAAACTGGGACCACTAACAAATACAGCTGCAAAGTTGTTGCCACGTTGTTTATCAACTGTGTGCTTCCTCATGCAAATACCCATGCATCCTCATGTGTATACTAGCTCCAATAAGAACACCCTTCCAAGTTCCATAATAAGACTTATTAGACAGCATTTATCAATTATAAAGCGGCCAATTCATCACTGCATCAACGTAATAAACATAAGCCCAGAAAAACCGTAAACTATGAAACATTAAGATGTTGCTTCTCTTGGAATTCATTTTATGCAAGACTAACCAAGAAGCTAATATTACATTGATAAGGTAACATGACAATTTAAACTGAAACAAATATGAACTTTATGTATACACTCCGTGAATGATATAGTTAAAGTTACTTAAACTTAATGGAACAATGTAAGAGTCAGACAGAAAGCTACCATTTTTATAATAATTAAGAGTTGCGAGGAAGATGGATCTTGGCAACACAAGTGAGCCCTTTTTTTTGGGTAAAAGGGGGTCATCTCGTCTGAAGCAGCGTCTGGACAGAGACATGTGTAACATAGATAGACGGAAGCTTTTCCCAAGGCGTATTATATAAAGCATTTTCTAAAGGGCAGTTCTTGATCGTTACTATATTTTGACTCACACTCGTAGTGATGATTCCATTGCATATGTGAACAACCCTTTTTGCTTTCAAGCAGCGTGGATCACTTATCGCCATTCTTATGATTTTGTTAAGCAAAGTTGCGACTCTTCACCGAACAAAAACTTCACTGACATCCAAAACTTTGTTGATAAAGTGAAGAATTGGAATAGAATCATTTCGGGAGAATTAGCCAGAGAAAGCGAAATTCAATTACAAGAATTTATGATATTCAAAACAATTCAGCTGGAAGATATGTGGTCATCTTCAATCTATCGAGATAAGGAGGAAACAATAATGAAACAAAAATCTGCAACAAACTGGCTCAGTTCAGGTAACCTGGTGCTAGAATTTTATCCAGCTTCTTGTAGCTAAAAGAGGAGCAAGCAGAATTCATGTACTTTTAGATGATAAAGGCAATCAAATTGACGAATATGGACTTTAAAAGAAATGATTGTAGAAATTTTCTAATATCTCTATATCAACGCTTCAACAGTGAGGCAATATGTCACTACTGTTGGGTTTCCCACATATCCCAAATATCTCAACTTTCTAACAGATGATCTCTGTGCAGAAATTTGGTATAATTAAACATGTCTCAGATAACTATTTCTCTCTTAGGTTAAGCAATTAGCTTCCCTAAATCCGGTGTGCATAGGCCAGCTGACCTCCTTAGAAGAAAAAATACATTCTAGATAACTGTCACAACTAGCTAAGGTAATTCTTCTACAAGACAGCAGGTGCTAATAAGTCATACCTTGGACCCAAACCCAATTTGTTGGGTTTCACATTTAGGCCACAGAGTATTACTCTTCATTATCACTTTAAAAAAACTATATGCAGATCAAATCTATTTGTGGCTTAAACAAGTTTACCTAGATGGGTACAAAATTCTTTAGACCATTCTAATAGTAGCATAAAAAATGTTTGAGTTGTCAATATGGTATAGTTCTTATAATGGTATTTTTATACGTGTTGGAGAATGCCGACAAAAGATTCTAGAAGAATTATATCACTAGAATGTGTTTACATGCTTCTAATAAGTTATAACTTTATATATATATATATATATATATATATATATATGAATGACAGGATGCAGCATCCTTTGTAATAGTGTTTTCTAATCAATATAGTGGCCTTCAGCTAGAGCTCAATCAGGGAGCTAATATGTTAGCTAAGGAAGGTTTATGTAGAAGCAAGATGCTGCATGGATGGCTCTAATATTGTTCTCTGGAGATTAAGTTAACTGGTGATGTGATTCTAGTTTGAAATTCCATATTATTGTGGGTGAGCTAATTGGATTTTAGCTAGAATTCTTGCGGAAATAGTGTTCCAATGATAATTATGGTGATTGAGCAGTGTTTGGGTGTTGTTAGGTTTGCTTTCTTGTGAGCTTTAGTTTTATTGGCATTCGGAGGTATGTGTGTGAACTTGTGTTAGTGGTGTTGCATCTGTTTCTATTTAATAAATCTGTTGCTTATCAAAAAAAAAAATAGTCGCTTTCGGCCCCACATGTTACTCCTCTGTGTGATAAGTATTTAGTCTTATACCTTAGAATATTATAATATAGGAGGATGCCACATCTATTATTCATTGTAAGAACTAGTAACAGCAAGTATAATGTTAATGCTAAAATAGCTATAACTATTATTATAATTTAACATCAAAAAGTGATTTTTGATGCTAAAATAGAATTTCCACTCCAATGCTAAAATATAAGATTTGCTACAAATTTTTCATC
>JAUEJK010104896.1:0-11548 GCA_032274865.1 Eryngium alpinum | reverse complement strand
GGCCTAATATCTCTTCTAAAACAGTTCCAAATTTTTAAACCAAGAAAAATCAAAAGTTGAAATTAGTTTAGAGATCTCGAAAACAAACAAACTGCTAAGTGCTAATTCAACAAGCTCACTTTTTCCATACATAATGGGATCTGTCACTGCCATAGCCTTAGCCATAATATAATTGAAACACAACAATATGCATGTGATTACTGTAAAGCTTATACTTGTATCTGATTCATAGTTACGTCGGTAAGTCAAGTTGGCTCGATAGAGGTCCGATCAGTGTGACTAGTTTACTAATCATCGACTAGCCAGTAAACCACAGAACAAAAGTTACAAAGATGACAGTACGTTGAATTTGGATAATTGGTAAATATTGAAAAAATTGCACAAATTTCGAGACTTTCTCTTCTTGGTTTGGAATTCCTAATTCGTCGGGCATTTGCTTTTTCTCCTTCACCTTCTTCTTCGGTTTTTACTTCTTTTCTTTTTCTTTCAGATCTGTTAATCATTAGTTTTATCCAGATTTCGATTTCTTTCTTCCGGTAAGGTGTGGGTTATCAGATCTTAGTCTACCAAGAATCTCCGATCTAATTCAGAAGGGGATCTGAGTCTTGACAACCCCTCCAAGGGAAGAAAAAAACACATAATTCAATTCTGAGGCGGGTCAGTCCGCTTTTTTGGGCCGACGTAGATATTGGGCATGTGGACTGCATCGGTAGAGCCGAAAAAACTCCAGTCGACAGTCTCAACTAGTTGCCCAAGTCGTTGATCAGCAACTCTAGTCGACCGACTATCCCTTATTTTCCTAGTCGAGCAGCTAAGTTGTGGGTGATTTACCAACTTGTCAACTAGTTGACGACTTAGTAGCTATGATTGTGATTTTATGTTTGCTTGCATTAGTATACTAATGAATTTCGTGTTCTAATACTACCTGGATCGTCCAAGATATATAGACACATTTGAAACCATGTCCGCATACAACATAAATTCAGTTCAAGATCTTTAACTTAGCAGGGTTCCAACCTCCTTTCTTATTTATTTCGTAGTTCATGTAGTGGTATAGTTTGTCAGTTTCGACTACTCGATACATGTTTTGCAACGATATGCCTAAAGTTAGGAGTCTTCAAGTAAAATACAAATCAAATTTGGATCTCTTAACTCAAATGTGAAATTATTGATATCCTTTGACAGAAAATTCTGAATTCTTAAGCAAGAGGTAACTAGAGCATACTACAGTATATGTAGGGAACATACAGATATGATGTAACGGTTCATGTATATGTGATGTTAGTATCGGAAGCACATTTCTACTTTTTCCCCCTAGTTCCTGTTCGGAAACCTTGAGAACTTTTAATTCCTTCAGAAGAAGAAAAAAGTTCTTTGCTTTGATGACTTTGTGGAGTTTTCACTTTTCAGGACGGTCTCTACAGGGAGTATGTCAAAAACAATCTTATCTAGCGAGTCTAAATCAATTGGCCTCCAGAAACGATACATACATATACACGAACTATATTCAAACACACATACATATAATAAAATCATTTATAACCAAAATTACAAGACAATAAACATAAAACTATGATCTTGACTTTTTCGTAGTTTTAATTTTTTCCAGACTGTTTCCTCTGTTATATTGTCTTGACAGCATCTTTTCGCTATGTGACACCGAACACTCATTTAACAGAATATCCTTTTTCTCTATTTTGACTTACAGAGTTAGACTATTATATTTTATATTTTTGTATATATAGTTAGATAATAAATTGGAAATCCATTGCAGTTGACCTCACTAGAATACTCTAAATCTGCCAGTCTTATATACAATTCACTATTGGAAGTTCTGCTTTAAAAGTCCCATCTAACAATATATTCAGTCATGAAATAGAATAAGTCACCTAATGATAAAATGATATTTTATGGGTTATACAGATGAGAAAAGACCCTAACCCGAATATGAATGATCTAAACGTTTAAGGAAACAAATGATTGAAATTAGAGAATATTTTGGTGTCGTCTTGTGGATGTAAAATCTTTTTGCTAGTAAACATAGAATGTGCCCACTTTTTTTGTTCTATATTAATTGGTGTGGATGGAACAAAATGATCTGGTCTGAATTGGAACTGTATGTCAGAAAGGATAATTTTAACTTCCATCTTCCAGGGCTATATAAAGATAAAAGGTCTAGGAATGAAAGATGCTTCTGGTTATTACAAGTATTTGCAATTTTGCAGGTAATCCTAGCTCATAGTAAGATAGTTAGCCTGGAGTTTCCATCCTCCCTAGAGATGACATTCTCAAAAGAACCACTTTTTCCTTTTAGGATGAACCGATGAACTATCTTTGCTCAATGCTCACTGTGGGCATCTCGAAGGATTTCAATTTCCAATCTGTACATAACTCACCATTTAAAAAATCAGGCGAGAATTAAGGTATTTTGTCTGTGTCTGATGTCAGATCAAATATATACATATATATATATATAAGGTCATGGTTATTATGGTGCCACGGCGAGTTGCGGAGCTAGTTGACTGCCAGGACACCGAATTGTTAAGGCGCTCGAGTCCATAAGGTGCATATTACGACTATATGTAAAATTATGTATTATGAATTTATATGGATATCGCCATGTGATTTTTTAACAACATGATTACTCATATTTTTAACGCATCGATCCATCCTGAACTTAAACTCTACTACGGTGACAACGTCACAACGCTGTAGGAGAGGTTCTGCGGAAAAATAGCTCGATGTTAGGATGATAAAAAGCATATTGGAAATATCACAGAAAAAAAAATAAGTATAAAGTAAGTAACTACATCACAATAAGTTTTTGCAATGAAGCAACATAGCTATAATAATAGTTTGATATGTAACTTATTGCAAGTGTTTATACATCTTAAAGTATCAAGTAATTGGACTTAAAAATATATCGATATGAATGTATAAGAAGCACTGTAATAACATTTAGATATATAACTTATTATAATTAATTAATGAACATAATTCATAATTACTATCTAACTGATTAACTATAAAATTAGAATCAACAATATATTCAACATAATTTGGTATTTGGTATTTATTATTTAAATGTTTAATGTTATATTTATTTGCAAGACAGTTTATTTTGTGGCACCCGCCGTGACATGCGAGGCACCCCAATGATCATCCAACGTCCATGGTTCTCGCCATGGTGACTACCCTTGCGGCGAATTGGACGCCTTGTCCTCAACTTTAGTCTGGACATCGTGGCGACACCTAGACGATGCCGTGATAACTATGTAAAATGGTTTAACCTCGGGACACATATTCATTTAGAAACAACACTGTTTGCATCTTTTTTACGGATATCTTTGCAGATGATAATAGATTTTCATTTGTAAGTTCAATTTATAATTTAATGATAACGGGATTATTATAAGAACTGTATATAAGCAGTTCATGATTTCAACTCTTTGTTATATATCTTCTACTTTTATGTGTCATATGTAGAAAAAACTAATTTACATATTGGCTTAAAAAACGATGTTTACAAGTTATGCATCTTCCTGAACAATTTTCATATTTTGATGTGGCATCGACTCATAATGCATTTATAATCATATATACTGTTATTGCGAACAGTTTTGTGAGAGTGGTGATTTTGGAGGACTGGAGGAGCATAACTTATGAACTGAGAATGAACTGTGTATAGGCAAAGATTGCAGTTACTAACCTTGTCATCCTTATAACTACCACAAGCATACTTGTCTGCAAGAGTCTCAAGTCCTATACACCTTGTAAGAAAGTTCTGCTTTTCTAGCCTATAAGAGTTAATTATGCTGGCCTTTGTGGTGTGCAGGGACTTCTCGGGTTTTGTTTAGCTATACAGCCAACAGATGAAGATATGGGAATAATTGGACGTAAGTCTGACCTATATGTTTGTTTTTTCAAATTTCCCCTTTCAGTGTCTGCAACTAGGTACTGTATAACCCACATCATCCTTCCTCAAGCCTGGTGACCAAAATTTAACTGAGGAAATTTGTGACTGGAATTCATCTCACTCATGAAAAAATTATTTGCAGAGAACTTCATGACAGGATACCGGGTGGTATTTGATAGGGATAACCATAAACTGGGGTGGTCACGTTCCAGCTGTGAGTACATATGCTCTTACAATGTTAATGCGTTGTGGTGCACTTCACATCTTTAACTCGCATGTTAATTCTCTATTCTGTTTCTATACATGGAAAAAAGTTGCATTAAGATCTGGTCTCATACATGCATCCCAGTTTACCTTGAAAGATTCAGAGATATTATGCTAGTTATTACTTATTGCCAATTCACCTATATATGATATATAGATGGAAGCACTTTATATTAGACGCATCATCTGCACTACTAGTAGTTTAGTATATGTACTAGTAGTTTAGTATATGTAATAGATCACTTATGCCAACTTTGTGTAGTGTATTGTTTTTTTAATCCGAATAGAGCAGTCAAGGATGTGAATATGTATGTCAGGTGAGATTGGTGACGGTAATGAAATGCCGCTCTCTCCATCGCCAAATGGTAGTTTACCTGATTCACTGCCAACTGAGCAACAGAGCCGACCTGGTGGGCTAGCAGTTGCTCCTGCTGTTGCTGGAAGGACACCCTCAAAGTCTTCAGTCACAACGATCAGACCGAGTTCACAATTTTTATACTTAACAAAGCTGATAGCCCTCCTATCAGTTTATCTACTTGCCAGTACCTCCTAATTGATTTCTATTGTTTTATTCTGTCCAGGCAACCACGTTTCAGGCTGCTTCCTAGACTATTTTGTTTGATCTAATGCCATCTATATTGTCCATGTGTATATCCTAGTTTACTTGTATCTTACCGCCCGTCTTTCTTTAAGGTGATATAGTCGGCTATGGCAGAGAGACACAGAGAGAGCTTCTGTTGTTCCTTTATCTATCTGGATCTTAAAGTATTTAATTATCCTCAGTGATTGTTTCTCTTTCCGCTCTCAGTTTTCAGTGACTAAAGTCTGATGTCTCTTACTCGTAATTTTTTTTTTTGGACTGAATCTCGTAATATTTTTTTTTGGACTGAATTACTGAAAAAATCAATAATGTATAGTATTTTTTTATTTTTTATTTTTTTGTCATTTTTTAGTTTTACCATTGAACTCTAGTAAGTAGTTCAGATTCAGCCTTTGTATTTGGAGCTTGACCTGGATTTCAAATGATTTGATTTATAGGTTATACCTTGTCGCTGTGACCTTGATAGGTTACCTGCTCTACTTTGGATCTATTTCTATGCGTGATACTGTTAGATAAATAATTTCACTTCGAGCATTGATGGCTCTAGAAAAACAGAAAGGAATAAGATTTTGATTTTATATATTATTATTATTATATGATTATTCATTTATAATTGCATCATTTATTTACTACAATCTTGATAAAACCATACTCAGACAAATTGAAAATGGGAGATATATGTTACTTTTATAGGATAAAGATAAAATTTATTCCGAAGGTTTATACGTTAAATACTTAGGTGGAGCGGAGGAGAGGTTCAACATTGATGATGTCAAAAAGATTGGTTTAAGAAGTTGGTCATTTGAGGAAAATTTATATTTTAATATATTAACTTGTGTCATTGTAGAGTTTAATGTGCATCATGCCTTAAAACAGTTCGAGCGGTTAAGAAGGCATTGTAACTATTACGAACATAGTACGACCTTGAAATCACCATTTTTTTGTGAGGAGGGAAATATTTTAAATGAAATTAGAAATAATAAAAATTTTCATATCTGTAGAAGTGAATTGTTGATTGAAAAGAGGGGACACATCGATATAATGGCATTAGAGGGAGAGAGTTCCAATGAATAAGAATAATGATCATATGGTCTTGTAGTTGGGGAGGTAGCTCTCGGTGGCCTGAGTTGGAATGGAGGAAGAAGTATAGGGATTTGATGGTATATTTATATATTAGGCTTTAAAATATATATTGGGTCCAGTTCTAGGAAAAACCTCCTCCAAAGGATAACTAGAGAACTAAATTAAGTACATTAAATTAGAATTCAATCAATAATTATAATTAATTTTTACATTATATTAATACATACAATTGATACATATTTTAATTCGATAGGTTTTAATTAAAGAAAAAATCAATATGAGAATAATTTGGAAATTTATTCCGGAGAGAGCACAGAGATTCACACATATGCTGAAACCGATTGACATCTGCTTGATTTGAAAAGAAATATCAAATTCTTTAATCCCTTCTAAACCTACATCTAATTCCGTATCATGAACTAATAATGGATAATGATTTGTTCATCGATTGGGAATAATATTGATAGATTTCTGACCAAGCATATAAACCTAGTTTGCGAGATGGTTTCAAAATATTTACTCTGTCCAGTCAAATGTAAAGATCGATCAAAAAAAAATTCAAGGTATCTTCCTTTTAGTTTATGTTGATAGGTACTTAATCCTTTTTATTAGTCGTGTAATTTTGTGTAATTAATTGAGAATATGTATTATGTGAAAAACGTTGCCCTGTGAATTTTATGGTCTTTTTTTAGGAGCTTTGTTCCGATATTCGATAATGACTCTGCTATAGTGCTTCCGTATATGTTTCCATAGCAAGATTGATTTGTTTGAAACCTGATAAAATATCAAAATAAAGGTTTCAAAGGTACTCTTTTATTGCATAATATCAAAATGATTTCTAGCTTACTTAATTTCAGTCCTGATCTAATTTTTATATTATTGTGTTTTTAATTTTCTATAACCTTCTTGCATAGTTTAATTGAGTATGTATATCTTTCAGTATAGATGATTGGGTGTGTTATTGGACAAAGAAATTTATTTGAGTTTTAATGTTACTGGAAATTCAAATCCTGTCACGTCCATGTTCATGTCGATACCAAATGGTTCGATACAGATTCTGTCACGACAAATTCGAAACTGGAAACAACTTAGTATTGAGACAGATGCTTGTGATCAGTATGCATCTTGTGGATGTTTAGGAAGATATGAGCCAAAATCTCCATAAAATGGAAAATAAGAGATTGGTCAGATGTGTTCGAACAACACAATTCAATTGTAAAAATGGAGATGTCTTTGTTGCATATTCGGCTATAAAATTGTCAGACACAGAATTCATGGTTTAATCAGACGAAACTTATTTATTGTGAAAAATAGTGCATAAATAATTGTTCTTGTACAGCCTACTCGAATATAAATATTCGACAAGGTGGAACTGGATATTTGTTATGGTTTGATGACCTACTTGATATGATTTCAAGGATACTGGACTAAAATTCTTTATAAGAACTTCTATGTTAAATAGAGGTAACTACGATGACTTTCCTCGTTATGTTTTATTTTCAAATGTAATATATAGTTCTTCTTATTTTTTGCTTAGGAAGAGTTCAGAAAAGAAAGGTGGAAGTAGTTTTATCATAATCGTGATCGTCATAGTAGTAATGGTTGTACTACTAGTCCTAATTGTGATTTTCTTATTCAGAAGAAGGAAGCGCGCTACGGGGAGGAGGAGAAGATGTACTTTATTTTTTTATTCGGGAAATGATATATATTTCTGTGTTCCCTAGTTGTTGACTATATGCCTTTTTCTTCTAATTGCAGGAAGATTACCATTCAATACATAAAGTGATACAAGAAATAAAATGAGAGCAAATATCTGGAATTACATCTGTTTGATTTCCAAATAATTGATAGTGCAACAGATAATTTCTTCCTAAATGATAAGCTCGGAAAGAATGGTTTTGGGTCTGTCTTCAAGGTGATTTTCATATTTTTATATATTATATATACTGAAATACTCAAGACTATTTCATTGTATTTACCAATATTGAATGTCATATAATTTACTTCATAGAGCTCTCGACACCAAGAGATTTTATAGTTTGTAACTAACACGAATAATTAAATTATAGAGTATTCTTTTACTTAACTTATCGAAGCTCTTTGTAAACATACAGTGTTATGGGACTGCATATTTGCACTATCGTGAAAGCTACAATCTCTGCACTCAAAGTATGATTATATAATTATGAAAGATAATATGCTCATAGTTTCATAATGGCATGATACTATCCTGATAATCCTTTTTCCCGAATAATTGACTATGTACATTTTCAGTATATATAATTAGATGTGTTATTTAGATGGGGTTATTACTATGTAAAGTTTACTTATATCTCTATCTTATTAGTGGCATTGCATTAAGAGTTCTTTTAGTGGTTCCTGTATCAGTTGTTTTGTCCCATTATTGTATTTATTTTAGAGTTCTTTTAGTTGATTTCTCTTAGAGTTCTTTTAGTGGTTCTTTTGATGCTTCCTGTATCACTTGGAGTTCTTTTCATTTGGTATGATATAAGACTGCTTACATGTAATGGTGTTCTTTTAGTGGTTCTTTTAATTACTCATGGATTAACAAATCTGGCTGATTATATTAATACGTGGAAAAGATATGCTACAATTTGAATATATAAATTGTTAATATGTGTTTGAGCAGCAATTTTGATATATATTATTTTACGGGTTCTACTAAAAGTTTAGTTACATTTATAGGGTCAGAATAAATAATTTTTTGTTAACCAATTCTATTGATATATGATTGGGTCCAAAGTTTTATAAAGTGTTCCTATAAAAGTTTATATTTAACATACGTTAATAGTGTAAAAGAATATTTTGGCATGATATTATATGTTTAAGTGTATCGCAGCTTAGATAGAGCAAGAGAAGCATCGATTCATCATTACACCAAAAGCTTCAGAGGCTTTTTGATATGCTTACGACTAATAATCTCGAGAATGAAGGTATGCTTTATATTCTTCATGCATATACCATATTGACCTTGATTTTAGGGACTGAAAAACATATGTGTTATAATAAGTACTAAGATAAACACAAAGACTTGTATTTTAAAAATAATATACATGTATATATGTTATATGTTAAATAACATAATAATGAGGATATGAAATTGCTATGATGCAAATTCAAATGATGACAAGAATGATTATAACTACCAAAACTAGAATCTTTAAAAGAAGAAAATAAATGTATCATCAAGTTTGACCTTCATTACATGTTTCTTGTGCAGAAAATAGCTCAGTTCTTTTCATATTTGCGAGTTGAGTGAATGAGCCCCACAGAACAAGACTATAAAATTTTCTTGAAGTAGACAATATCAAGTAATACAATCACTTGTTTATGGACTCAAAATCTGACATAATTATTGTTGTTACTGATACTGGTAACTATTTGACTGGACTTTACCTCTCAGTTCTAATATTTTATGACCATTATCGATAACATAATAATTAACTATATAAATAGTTAGCTGTGTGACTGGAATTTGAGAGCTTCAGTGATCATGGATTAGGTCTTGGCCCAAAAGATTTAAGGGTGAATGTTTAAGGTTAGATGTTGGTTATGAGTTTATTTTTTTAATGAGTTGTAAGAAGTTTGATTACAAGTTATTTTTGAATTTATGGAATAAACATGTTTATGTAATTCAGGTATTTGCTAATTTGCATCTATCTTACGTTCTTGAAAAGGTTCTATACTGAGTTTTACAATTTTAATAGGTTCCGTACTAGGTTTCACATTAGGTTTTACATTTGAATATGTTATAAATTGGGTTCTACATTTTGAATAGCTTCTTCACTGAGTTGTAGATCATACTCTCGTATTGCTAGTCATTTGAATTACTGAATATTTTTAAAAAGACTCTATACTGAGGTCTACAAACCTTAAAATGAATTCACCTATGGTTCGTGAGAAATCATCAGTGTCCGACATAGCTTTGATTTTTTTAAATCTTAAAATGAATTCTCAAAATTAATATAGTATTCATTCTTCCAACATAAAAGGACCAAACACATGATAAAACAGATTCTCAAAATTGCGAGACATAAAAGAAGGAATACAAAGATGCAAGAAATTAAAAAATATTAAAAAATATTTCATATTTTGGAATTGAAAGAATACTCATCGATTTAAATATGAAAGTTAAGTGAATGAGCCCCACAGAACAAGACTATAAAATTTTCTTGAAGTAGACAATATCAAGTAATACAATCACTTGTTTATGGACTCAAAATCTGACATAATTATTGTTGTTACTGATACTGGTAACTATTTGACTGGACTTTACCTCTTAGTGCTAATATTTTATGACCATTATCGATAACATAATAATTAATTATATAAATAGTTAGGTGTGTGACTGGAATTTGAGAGCTTCAATGATCATGGAATAGGTCTTGGCCCAAAAGATTTAAGGGTGAATGTTTAAGGGTAGATGTTGGTTATGAGTTTATTTTTGTAATGTGTTGTAAGAAGTTTGATTACAAGTTATTTTTGAACTTATGAAATAAACATGGTTAGGGTGAAGTTTGACCCAAAAGATTCAAAAGATCATTTATTTGCCTCTTTATATATAGGTATATATTACAGGTTGTGGATTCATAGGTCGTGACTTGGAGATGATATAGTTAATTTTTTTTCTATAAAATAAAAAAGATTGAAAGGTATTATATATTGTTTTATATATTCTTTTTTATTTATATGAATATTAACATGGAAAACAAGAAAATGAATTATATTTCATCGAACATGATTACTTCAATTTTATTTTATAATATAATATTTATAATATATTTACTTCAGACGTGTTTATTTGGATTGTATGCTAATATTTTATTTATATAGTAATGAAAAAATAAAAGTTTTTAATTTTTCAATTCTAAGCCGATTGAGATTTCAAAGTTTATCTCTACTATATGATCAATATAAATAAATAATAATAGTTTTAATATAAATGAATAATAATAATTTTAATATAATTTATATTTTTATTAATTACTTATTATATTTTTAATTATTTGACTCATAGAATTATCTTTCTTTATATTTTATTTTTTTATTATTATCGATTAACATATAAAATATATATTTGATATAAAATTTATTTATTTTTTATAAATTCTATTTTCACATGTTTGCGTAACACGGGTGAATATAGTTGACAACTTAACATTAAAATAGTGCTTGTTTTAATTTACAAGTTAAGTATTAGATGTACAGGACATATGTTAGTCCAATCCGACCCGCCTAAGACCGTCTATTCTGTTAGTCAAGTCCGACCCGCCCAAGACCGTCTTCCACTTTCAGTACCAGTGCCATTAGAATTAGAACTCTGAATTAAAACAGAGAGAACTTGAAATCAAATTAGAGAGAGAGCTGGGGGAAAAAATTCTAAGGTATTCTATTCTTTTGTTTAATTACCTTTTTAAGCATTGGTTTAATTGATTACTGAATCGTATTTTTCTCCAAATCATAGTTCAAGAAATCTGTAATTTCGCTTCTTTTTGTTATAGTCTTCGGTTAGGTTCGCCTTTGAAAGTTTTGAATTAACTGCATTATTTTGCTTAAGATTATGTTTTGCCTTATGGGTTTACGTTTTTTGATGATTACATTTTGCTGGGGTTAGATTGTTATTGAATATAAATTCTGCTGTGGGAAGTCAAATATCTGTTTAT
>JAUEJK010104791.1:0-11549 GCA_032274865.1 Eryngium alpinum | reverse complement strand
GCAAGTGTGTGAATTTGACATCAAAATATTTGATTAAATTATTTATAGTCGCCTTGGTTCGACTTTGATCAAATTTCAAAAGATAAGTCTTTGAAAAGTTCATTTGATCATGAGACAATAAAAGAGAATATCTTTGAAAGCATTTTGTCTCAACATTAAAATGATTTAATGTTTAAAATGAGATTTTATGTGTTTTTGGAAAATACAAACCAAGTTTGACTTAATAAATTAATCCTCTAATTTCTAGTCAAATTTGGAGAGGATATGTACTAAATAATCGATTAATGAGATTAATAATTTTGTACATTATCAAAACCTTTAAAGACCTTTCAGAAAGCATCCATGCTGCCACTGCCATAAATTTCACCTGCAACAATGTATATGGTTGTGGAAGCCAGATAACCCATGGCCTTGAGAAATAAAGCAGCTTCTCTTGGGGACATGGGGCATCCTTCTTGTAATCTTCTCTTTTCGGTGAGTGACATTGTACCTCATAATACGAAGTTCCTCTGCCTCAACTGCAGTAAGATTGTGGCTGCAGCCTGTGAATGCAAGCATGTCTTTCTCATACCTGTAAATACAATCAATCTACTATAAGTTATTTTCTCTTTGATAAGTTAATATTCTACAATTTTAAAATCCTCTTTTTTACGATTTATCCATCTATGAGCCTGTGGATGACATTCTACATTAGAACCAGAGTATTCTGTAGCCCGTAAAAAAAGTAAATCTACATATTCTGACACCAGCATGCGATACTTCATGAACACGGACACAACTCAATGGACACAATATAATAAATAGTCTCTTTTTGGATGATTACCTTAAATGGATCGCAATATACGGCTCGCCTTCATTCCGAAGTCTGTTAACCAATGCTTTCCCAAGATCATCAATCTCCTTCGTGTAACGAATGGCCTCATAATTGGCTCAACACCTTAGTCTTTGAATAGAGCCTGCAAAGCACACACATGTAACTTCATAGGCAAATCGGTGAATAATTAGAAGTCTGAAATTATTATTGGATTACGCTTATCTTATTAACATTTTATCAAACACTTGGATTGCATATTAATGAGTAAAGGAAGCAAAATCTCATACGTTCCAATAGGCAACATCATGAAACAACTAATCAATCGATCATAAAAAATAATATAAACATACAGAGAGATATATACCCACATAAACACACAATACTTACACAATAGTTGGAGGTCAAGTTAAGATTACATTATAAAAAAGCGATAATAATGATAGAATTCTTCATATCTCTATACTTCTCTTTTTGATTCCTCTCTGAATCTCTTTATGATTGATCATCTCCAATTCTACAATGTGATTTAAAAAACTTAGATTATTATAGAAACGAAAAGGAGATCGAAAAAGGGTCAATTTACTTGAACACAATTTTGTAAGGAAGCGAGAAGGCTAAGAAGGTAAAATAAGCAACACACGCGCGATATTTTTTTATTGAAATGCGTGAGTTACAAACATCATGTTATATATATATATATATATATTATTGTATTTTAATTTTTGTGAAAAGTTCGAATTTACCGATTTGATCGAATTTATGGTCCAATCCAATCTATGGTCCGATATTTTATAAAATTATATAATCGGATTGGACCAGACCGTATTTTCCAATCTCATCTTCAGTCGAAAGAGAAGATTGGATTGGATTGAACCATTGGCACCCGTACTTGTTACATTATTGTCACCCTTCACCTCTAAAATAGTATTAATATCACATAATTCAATTTTTGTAGCCACGTGATCATCAACACATACATGTCTGCCCTAATAATGCCAATATATCTATTTGTATTCATACTCAAAATCTTTATCCATTATCGGAAATAAAACAAATTAAAAAAAACTAACAAAATCACCTGACAAGAGTATGTGTTCATAAAAAAGAAGACACCATTTACTATTACATACATTTGTTTTCAGTATTTTTAATGAGTGTAATATTTGTTCACATGAATAAAGCCTAGCATGTATGAAGAAGTAAAATACTTCATCTCAAATACTTTATCCCTGACTTGATCAAATTTATCTTTTCTTGTTATAAGTTATAAACACATAACATAAAGAACAAAAGATATATTAATTATCATATAAAATGTGCATCAGTAAAATATTATAAGGAGTTAAAACAAATAATATATAAGGATATAATTAATTAAATGATCAACGCCCAAAATATATTCACCTTCAAAAAATTAATTAGTAAGTTATCCACAAAACATGATTCTGGCCATATTCAATATATGACGGTGTTTCTACTTCACTCTTTCAATTTTGGGGTCTCTTTCATTTATGGGGTCTCTCTGAATAAAATTATTAAAATTATATATCATTAATTATAAAATAATTCATCATAGAGTTATATTTCGTGTCATTATCATCCAAGATAGTCTTAATTTTTACACTAAATTATCTATCGAACATAGTAAAAATAATATAAATATATTAATTTTGTTTAATTATCAATCAATAAAAGATTGAAATTACTGCTAAGTTTTTTTCAATAATTAGAATGCATCATAGGAGAAGACGTATTATACGGTCTTCACGTATTATAAAATTTTATATATCAATTCAAAAAGCTTAATAACTATATGTTCAACTAATTATAAGTAAATTTATAGTTTATTGTGTTTAATGAAAAATAATAAAAGATTAATTTACTATATATAGAATTATTATAATAAAAGTGCCTAATCTCTTGTACTATAATTTTGAATAAATTTCTTTATTAACAGTCATAACTTTATTTTTTAAGATATTGTAAAAATAATGTTCATCTTCCGTTCAACTATTTTAATCAGAGTTCTTGTGCTTAAACCATGTATAATTTATAAATTTAGTAAAAAATATTGCACGATCTAATTCATCACTTAGATAAAAAATCACTACTACAATTTAATGCTTAGGAGAAACTATTTATATAGCGCATTTTAAAAGCGCTACGTATATAAGCTACTAACATAGCTTTTTTTTATATAAGCACTATGTAAGTTATATAAATAAAAAAATAAATAAAAATAAATATAGAACTAGGTACTTAGATAACAGTTTTGTGAAATGTGCTATGGAAGTGAACAGATCTATAGTGTTTACAGAAGCACTATGGTAGTTATAACTTGTATAACACTTTTATAGATGCTATAGAACATTTAGTGGTTTTTAAGTAATACCTTTTTTTATTTAATTAGTTAAATTTAAAATATAAAAAGTTAAATAACTAGTTTCCAAATATATTGTGGCACTAATATAACACTTTATAAAGAGCTATCTTAGTAATTTATAATATATGAGTATTTTACATTTAAATATACATTCAAATTTATATTATTAAAAAAATTGTGAATAACTTTTTTAAAGTATGAACTTTATTACAATATCCAGATATAGATGTTATTTTTATGCTTTAGATTTTTTATTTTGTTTATAATTTATATATTTCACTTTTCTTTACTTATTACTTTAAATTAATGTATTATAAATTTATTAAATAAATTTATTAAAATAATAAAAACAATCACATGGAATATGTATATTTAAAATTGGTATATATTTAGTTGTTAGTTTTCACAAATTTATTATAAAAAATAATCTGTTGAACTACTTTATAATAACTAATTAAATAATTATAAATTAGTTTATTAATAAATAATTAAAAATATATATAATAATATAATATATCAATAGTAAAATTATAGATTTTTTGAATATATAAATTTGAATAATAAATAACTTTTTATCATCAATTAAAAATAATTCTACCATCTCTATTATTAAAATAAATATTCATTTAAGTTAATATACAAATGTAATGTTCTAATTTATTTATTTAATTTATCTATTTTTACTAAAATGGGATGGACAATACCAAATTATTATCTAAACACCTTTAATATAATAAGCAAGTTCGTCGATTTCTAGTCCTTAAACTCTTACCTAATCATCACCAAGCAATAGCTTAACATGAGGTTGAGTAGTATATTTATAATAAGAATATTCCACTTATGTTTTTTTTCTTTTTTTATTACATCCACAATAATATTTATTTGTTTGATCCATTTTTATAAAATTATATTTAATCAATATTAATAATAAATTATTAAAATAATTAAATAAATAATTATTAAAATAATAAATTTTAGTGTAATATAATTATATCATAAGTTTTTCAAAAAAGATATATTAAAAATAGACACTATCTAAAATAATATAAACTTTTTTAATAAATACATTTTAATATATGATATTAAATATTATTAATATTTTAATTATTTTCAACTATTTAAATTATTTAAAAAAATATGAAATTAATTAATCTAACTAAAAACTTTAAAATATATACATAAATGAATTAATTACAGAATTTATAACTTAACTATATATTATCATGTTTTATTAAAATTGTCTACTTAAAGCTTATAATAATAGTACAAGATGTGAAAATAATAAAGTAAATTTTCGAATAAAAAGAAAATTGGTACTTTTATATAAAAAATTATAATTAACTTTTACATTTGGTATTTTCTTACTTATGTTGAAAACCTAATCTTCTCCGCCGGCGAGTTCTTCATCCCGCCGCTGCACTGCCGCACTGCAATGCCGCACTGCAATGCAGCACTGCACTGCAACTACTCTTCCGTTTCACTATACAATCAAAGTAAGAATCTTAGTCTAATTTCTAGTTTATTTAGTTTTATAATATTTATGTGATTTTGAGGATTTGATCGTAGAACAAATTGGTTAAAATTGGATAATCCGAGTATAATTATGATTGTGAGAGATTGGTTAAAATTCGGTAATCCGAGTATAATTATGATTGTGAGGGTTTGATTGTAGAAGGTTGTATCTTACGGTACTCACCACTGACAGTTGAGAAATTTTACTGGTAATTTTCAAATATGCAGCACTGAAAGAAGCAACCTTGTGGTTTCTGTTTTGTTCTTCTAATTGAATCTGTAGTACAATCGAAAGTGAGAAAAGAGGAAGTATAAATTTTAAAAAATAACAGTTTGCTTGTGTTCTGTTACTACTCCATGTTTGCTACGGACGTACGGTTTATGATTTGCTGTTCTTTTTCAGCTTACTATTTCATATGAAGTTCCTCATATATTAATTTCAGTGTCATCTGTAAGCCTTCTATCCTTTTTATACTTGTAGCGTTATATAAGAAAAAAGAAAGTAAAACATGTTTTTACCAGATGAACCATCGCCAAAATCGAACTTAAGTTCCAATATGTAACTTGCGCAGTTATCACTTTTCAGTAATTAAAAAGATCTGTTATAGTATTCACTTTTCCCATAGTTTTTAACTAGGCATAAGGTGCATGTTATATTCATACTGGTCTTATGCTTCGTAAAAAAGGCTCTGCAACCTTTTCTTGAAAATTTACTTATATGTGGTTTGGAAAGGTTTGCAAACTTTGTAAAGACTTATACAGCAGAGTTAGCGTCATGATCTTTGAATCAGGTACTGAATTACTTTTACATTAGAAAGTGATTTGTTGTACAAATAACCAAATGACCTGTTCTTTTATGCATTAAATGATATATCACTGGTCTTACACAGGTATTCCGGGAATTAATTCTAGTGGTCCTGCTCTACTGTGTTGAGAAAATTGGAGCAACACCGAGACATGGTAAAATCTCATTGTAGCATTATGTTATTTTTTATATTTCATTCTTCCCCCACTGTAGATAGATTTCGGTAAATGTACAATGTTGAACCTCCTGCAAAACTTTCGGTCTTGAATATTAAATATAAGTCAATATTGTCATATGTTCTTGTAGAAATGTTATATTTGAATAGGCCCCATATAAACTATTAAACATTGCAATTGTTTATGTTTCAGCCCTTATAAAGCATGTCATATATACATTTTGAAAAACAAGTTGCGAATGATAGCATTTATTGTGGTTATTATGTTTGGTGCTTCATTGAGGATGTGTTATGCTTTGGTGAAACAGTTATCCCTGTCAATGTAAGTAAATCATGATATTTTCTCAATTACTTTTAGTTATTCAAATGTGTTGTTTCATAAGGATTCAAATGACATTTAAATTTGTTTTATATACAGTTTACCCATTCACAAGGACTAAAGTTGTATAATCGTGGGCAAATGGTTCGTTTTCAGAATAACTGGGGTGGATACTTGTACAACCTTTCCCTCAAGGGCAAAATATTAAAGTAGTGTTTCGTACACCGATGTAAATTATTTGCAATACTTCTTTGGTATTATTATTTTTTTTGAATTATGGATACTATTGTGTATGTTTTGACTTGGATTTTATTTATGAATAAATTATTATTAGAATTACATTATTATTTTTTATATAAATGTATTCTTATTGGAGAGTTTTTATTTTAGAAGAATTTGTCATTAAATTTGGAGCTTCTGGTACATGTATGCCTAAAATATATTAAAAATAAATATTTTTCGGTAAATTTATATAATAACTTTCATAGTGCTTAATTAGGCGCTATATTAGTAAATACTTGTTTAGTACTTTAAAATGCGCTATGAAAATGCTCATGCACTTAGGTAGCACTAAACTTACATAGCGCTTACAAGAACACTATGTTAGTACACACTTATATAGTACTTTAAAATGCGTTATGTAAATGCTCAAGTACTTAGATAACACCAAACTAATATAGCACTTACAGAAACACTACGTTAGTAAAAACTTGCATAGCTTAAATATAAAACACTATGTTAGTTACCTTTACTTGCATAGCACGAGCTAAGACAGCGCCTAAAAGCGCTATATAAGTAGCAAAATAAGTACTATGTAAGTACAGAATTGTAGTAGTGAATAAAAGTTTAATAATAATTTTGGATAAACATATGACAATTTTAAGTTATATTATAATTTAAATTCACTTTTCTACATTATGAAGATGGACATTTTTTACTACATAAAACTCTATTAGTTATAGTAATATATAAAACTCAACAAAGTTTGATCATATGCAACATACTTTAAGGCTCTCTTTTTAATTATTTATTTATAATTATTAATATACTTATTAGCTATATGATTATTTATAACATTCATATTTACATTACCAAATATATAAATAAATTACTTATGTTATTCCTGATAAAGAACTAGAAGAATATCACTTTTGCCTTCTTAATATGCGTCAATATTATATAATACAGATGATACTCATACATTGTTCATATAATCGTACTCACATAATCATTTTTTTTTAAATCCGAGGTTGTAAATTAGATCAGATACCGCTATTGCAATCTCTTTGTAGTTACAAAAAATTTATTGTGATTGATTTTTCCACCAATCTAAACAAATTGTTTAATCAATACACAAAGTTATTTCATAGTATGAATAATTATAATATGAATACTAAATCTAAATTTATTACAACTACAATAATATTTATACTTAAAGACTGAAATCTGATTACGAGTATAATTACGATCGTTATTAAATCGTAAAGATTAACGAGATATTTTCTTTAAAAAATTTAGATTAACATATTACTAAATGTGTGTACACGATCTTGTATAAGAAATTTAACTATATTATATTGTTCATTGTTAATCTTATTAAAAAAATTAAATAAACACTCTCGATTAGTATGGTTGTTTATAAATATTTATTAGTTAAAAGAAGATTATAAATAATAAAATTTTAACCTAAAAAATTAAAATAATTATATTTTCATTCAGTTGATATTTATATAAAAATATTTAAGTTATTATTATTATTTATTTTTATTAAGTTTTACATTTTTAAATACATAAAAAATAATTTTATTTTATTAAAATGTAAATTTATCATTTTTAATAGAAACTTAAACAATATGTAAAACCATTGGCACAAGAAAAAGAAAATATACCTTGATTTGGATAAAGCCTTTTCTTTAAAATAAATATTTATTTAGAAAGAGATGTATGGGTGTAGATTGATTCAGACTATTCGATGGATTGGTTCATATTTGACCCGATAATATGATATATGTATTAGATTTATTTTATATATGATCCAAATCTGGCAAAAAAATAAGTTCGGAAAAATGGACCCTAATATAAACAACTTGATATCCATCTGTTTTAAGTATTATTTAATTATATATAATTATGAACCAACTCGAATTTGATTAATGGTCCGGTTCGTTTAGTGGTCCAGTTCATTCATATATCTTTAACTTATAAATTTAAATAAATACTACATTTTTGTTTATATCTTTTACATTTCAAGTATTTTTTAACATATATTTTAGTGTTATTCATCTATAGACATTTGGAAATTAATTAAATTGGTGTTACTATTATTATATTATTAATCAAATAAGTTTCACTTAAGCATGTGTGTACCAAGTAATAGATTAAATTTAAACTCAAAAGCTTAGATATACACCTCCAATCTCTTTTAAATACGCGTCAGAGTACGCTTGAGCCTCGGTCATAACATCCGACTGACCGGATAGAAGCTTGTCATACTCAGCTTGCCCTGTATCTTCGAACTTGGGTTTATCTGGGATTTCCACCGTTCTCCACACTGCATATTTTTCTAGTCCAGGTCCGACTACCCAGAACCAGTGTCGCTCATTACCTTTAGTGCTGGTTTTTAGGTCAGTCCACCTTTGGCCTCTGACACGGAGCATCAGGTTGTAGGACCCCCCGGCTGAGTCCTTGTTCAGTCGATAATGTTTCAATAGTAGATTGACAGTCGGTTTCACCCCCCTCGACCCACACCTCCCAATAAATGTGTTCAGGACAGTATATGAATTAGGTAATAATTGGTAAATGGCTAATTCTATGTAATCCAAAAAGGTTTTGATAAACTCGTGTAAGGGGAAACGTAATCCACTATGAATGTGAGATTCTGACACACCTACACACCCGAGCTCATTCACCATTTGAAAGATAGGAAGGCGTTTGGACTTTGTTGCAAATACATAGTAGTACCCTTCACCTATGGGATACTTGTGGTGGAGTTTCTCTACAGTCTTACGGTTTAATTCTGTGGGATAACTAAAATTTGGATAGGCTTTTTCATCTAAAAATTTTAAGTTAGTGGTCAGGGGTGTACGAATCGGGGGTGGAGTTTGGTTAGATACCGTCGCCTCAGGCGATCGTTCAGGAGCTGACTGAGTAACCAAGTTGGCTTGTGCATTGGTAGGCTGAAGATTGGGGTTTGGTTGGTCGGCCATTCCTATACGCTCTAGATCTATAAAATTGTGAGGGACAAAGGTTACCTCTTCACTAGTTGAGGGACCTATGGTTTCAGTCAGTCGGTTTCCTGTGGGATCGAGTGGTGTAATACTAGTATCGTGAGACAAAGGAAAAGGGTATTGCATCTGTGAGAATTTAAAGGTTGCCTATTAGATTACTTGACTAACCAATATACACATTGACAGTTACACTAATTATTTAAAGAGATTGGAGTGTGTAAAATCACAGCTTTTTGACTTCTATACACGCGCCGCCGGGATAGCGGCGGCGCCACTATTGGCAAAGGGAAAAATTAAGGCTGCTCTTTGGGGCACCAAGGCAGAAATATACATCAATTCACATGTATAACATTCTGGGTCTATTTTATCACGATTAAACGCCTACGATTTCATATGGGATTGCACTTAAAACACATTTTCACATAAACTTTAACAAAATACCTAATTTCACAAGTGGGGTTTTTGGTGTGTGTGTGTGTGCGCGCGCGCGCGTGTGTTCGTCATACAAGACCACAAATCAGTGAGCATTTGGGCATTTTTGTTAAATCGTTTCAGTAAAGGTTGGCGGAATACGTACCTGGAGATTTCGCAAGTACAAATCAACGATTTGCAGCCTTGGCTTTATGATTTGGGGAAAGTTTTCACCAACAATCTCCACACGCAAACTCTCTCTCTACTTCGCGATTTTTTTAGTGAAATGAGGGGGAAGGAAGCGGTTTTTACTTTTAATACCGTCATTTTGAATTAACGGACAGGATTTTTACACCGGTTGGTTATCTTGCTCACGATTGTGACACGTGGCGATGCATACTCAGCACGCTTCGTTTTTGCCTTAGTTAGAGCATCTCCAACCACGTTAGCTATAGTGGTCGGTTAAAATAGAGATTAATTAAGTTATAGAGAATCAAAAATGAATTGGTCTCCAATGGAATTAGCTATATCGATTAGCTATATATTAAAAATAACATTTAATTATAATTATGTAATTAAATCAACAAATAAATTAATTAAAGAATATTAAAATAAGGTAAGAGATATGATGTAGAAAAGGAAAGAGATGAGGTGGAAGAAATAGAGAATGAAGGAACATCTATAAATTTAAAGAATCAAATAAGGATTCTTTAAAATTTTAGCTAACAGGACTCTCCCGTTGGAGAGACTAATTTTAGACAAATCTATAAATATGAAGAGCCACGTATGATATAGAGAGTGGGTTGGAGATGCTCTTAGTCTGTCGTCGCCTCAAGTCAGTCTGCCTACATCTAAGTGTTTCACATGCCTAGCCTATCAAACACTTGGGGACCTGTTGGACCTTGGTCTGTATGGTCGGGCCCAGTACTGTCGGCCTGTTCAGTTTGTAACTGGACTTTAGAGGCCCAATCAGCCCGCTTCTAGGTATGTATTGTGTTGCTAAACAAATGACAGGTGATAGGACTCTGAAGATGAAGTCCAAGTACAACTCTACGATCAAATCCATATAAAAAGGGTTAGTTTTACTTTTATTGAGATACATTCATATTATTCTGCACAATTCAACCCACTAAATACCACGCCGGAGGTAAACTTGGTTGATATCTCATACTCTCATATTAGATCAATAAAATATGAGACTGGTCCGTACATGTCTCGGATCCGAAATTTATTACCCGATATCAGTTCATATCCGAAGAAAATGATCCTGAACTCAAACTCAAACACAATAAAATATAAATGAACCAAACCTAAGCATAATAGTACTCGATTCTACCTGGATCATTTTACACCCTAAAAAGAAGTACTCATATAAATATTTATTTTATTTTATAAAAATCATGGTTTATAATTAATTATTTAACATCACCTACATCAGTTATCTAGTTCAATCTTATGAACACCCTTATTTAACCAATTAAATTTCTATTATTAACTTTAAATATTTTTTATTATGCAATTATTTACTCATAATACATAAATAATTGGATACAAATTTGTTAAACACACAAAATGCTAAATAAAAATACATACAAAAAGTTTAACATGTCCATCTGGGACGAACGGAAGAAGTATAGAAGTATGCATTTTATTATTTAATATTTTAGATATTGTTAGCCTATATCTATAAATAAAAAGGAATCGAAGTGTATTATGACAGAACAAATACCAATCCAATGCGGTCGAATAGAGCTGTAAACGAACATAGCCGTTCGCGAACAAGCTCGAGCTCGATAAGGAAGGCTCGAGCTCGACTCGTTCGTTAACGAGCTCGAGCAGCCATTCTGTGTTCGATAAGGTTTCAGGCTCGGCTCGGCTCGATAAGAAAAAGCTCGAGCTCGAG
>JAUEJK010104684.1:0-11550 GCA_032274865.1 Eryngium alpinum | reverse complement strand
ACAACAAGGGGTATGCATTTATTAACTTTACCAAGCCACAAGATGCTATGATGTTCAAAGAGCTTTTGGATGGCTATAAGTGGGGTGACTTCAGGCTCGGGAAAACTTACTTCTCCTCCACCAAAACTTGTGAGATTACTTGGGCCAAGATACAGGTAGAATTTTTCTATATAATCTTCTTTACTTGGCGTATGTGTGTGTGTTTTTTTGTGCTTTTAAGTAGTATGTTTTTGGGATTTACTTGTTTGGTTGGTGATTTGAAAACATTTTTCAGGGAAAAGATGGATTTGTTAGCCATTTCAAAAACAGTAACTTTCTTTGTTACTGTAAGGAGTATCTCCCTGTTGAACTGAGTCCACCAAGCAAAGGTTCAGCCTTTCTTTCAACCTTCACAACTGTTGGTAGGTATTTGGGCTCCTCTTCTTCTGCCAACTGAAGAAGATGTTGTGAAGCCAAACAGCCCTTAATATATCTCTCTAGTTTCTTGGGCTGTGTGGTGTGTTAACTTGTCTGAAATCTAGCTAATGATTAGGAAAATCTAGGGTTTAGTAACTGTTGGGTGATGTGTTTGTGTAGTAGATTAGGGCTTTGGAAAGTAGTAGGGGGTACCTAGTTTGGAAGCTGTTGGAAAGGTAGGGCTTGATTATAAGCAAACTTAAAAAGTTGAAATAAATGCACCTAAAATTGGTATTTTTTTTCAACTTTATAAGTTTAGTTGTAATCAAGTCCAAAGGGGCTATGAACTACATCTGCCTTTGTGACCTGTGTTTTCGTTGTGGCCCCTAATTGCAGTTTGTACCTGAGGAGTGTTTGGTTTGCTTCAAAATCTGGGGTGAATTGGAAACACAGAGTTCAAAGCTTTCAAGTATTAGTATATTTTTAGTTTGTAGCATGAATTAATATGATGTATCTTATGTTTCTGTTTATGTTAGTCTCTCCTTTCGGAATTTATTATTATTCTACTTCCGGTCGCATTTTATCACTTTAATTGATGTTTTTGAATTTTCTTCTCTAATCGTGTAGCAGAACACTACAAGAAAAGAGGCCTTTTCCGACCGACTATATCCGATCGATACGGGCAAGTAAGTATATCCGACCGATATTGAATCGGTCGTATATAGTCGGCATTATAAATTTTTTCCCCATCATTTAAGCTATTTTAATCGTGTGCAACAAAAGTTACTATTTTTAATTTTTTTTTAAATCAAAGTTTGAGACGAACTATGTGGATCTTTTTAACTTTCAGGAAGAAAAAGATATAGAAATCTACTCTTTATAAAATATACAGAAATGGATGAAATGTAACGACCCAGTGGCTCGTTAAGAGAGTGGTATTATCGTTAGTAAATTAAGTCAGATGCGATTCTCACTTTGATTTTGATTTAATATATCTTGGTGGTCTGATGTCAATATTTTATTACTATTAATGAAATTGGTATTTAATTGGAAAATGTTACTGTCATAGTAGGAATGGTAAAATGGGGCAACTCTTGTCCGAGTGAAGAATATCTTGTTCAAGTTCTTCCAGCATCCCATTTTAAATGAGATAGTTTGATCCGTGTTAAATGGAGAGGTAGATAAATGGAACATATTATTTTTTATCTATATATAAATGGGGCGGTTTGGATTTGATCCACGGATATTCATGATCGAAATCATTTAAGATTTAAACGAGATGATTTTACACTATATATTAGAAAAATAACATTTTTTTAATTTTTATTTTAATAATTTAATTATATATATTTTTGATTTTAATAATTAAATTAAAAATTAATTGAGACTAATATTTCATCCGGTCTTAAATAACTGATTCCTTTGACTTTTATACGTAATTTTAGGTGAGTTGAAAAAATATTTTTATTTAATATTTTTTTATAAAAAATATATTAAATTAAAATTTAGATTCTAAATTTTAATTTTAAATTTTAATATGATATGTTTTTCATAAAAAATATTAATTAAAAATATATTTTCAACCCATCTAAAATTATGTATAAAAGTCAAGGGATCAGTTATTTGGGATCGGAGGGGTCAGGGTCAATTATTTGGGATCGGATGGAGTACTATATATTTATAGAGGAAAAGGGAGCTGCGTTTAAGCGCTCTTACTTATATGAGTCAGCAAAATAACTACGTCATTTTATAAATAAAATTAAATAAAATTAAAATTAAAATACAATTTTTTACGTATGTAACTTCTCCGTGTAATCATCTGTAGTATTATGAAAAACCCTCTTTACAGTATCTCTTTCTAAACTATTCTTTGATTAAAAGTTGTATGGAGATGGATTCAAGGTTAGAGTTCTGATCGATTTTGTTTATATATTATGGTAAATATTTTTTTTGTTAGTATATTAAAAAAATAAATTAATTGTTTTACAGGATACCAAAGTATGAAGATGAATTTGAACACCATGATAATCCTGATGAAACAGAGACATTGAGAGAAACTTATAGTGTTGAAGCTTGTCCACAAATTACAGTCGGGGTGGAGTATAAATCGTTAGAAGAAGCACGATTAGAGTACTTTACCTATGCTAAATGTAAGGGCTTTGGTGTGAGGAGTTTTTCTACAATGACTTCTAGAGTTGATAAAAATTTGTTGATCGAGAAAGCATTTGTATGTGAGAAAGAAGGAAAAAAAACAATTACTGAAGAAGATGAAACAAAAACTGTGAAATGAAGACGAGATACAAGAACAGGTTGTCGTGCAAGAATAAGATTTTGTTTAAATCAATCTACCGGAATGTGGTGTGTCAATACATTTGATGATACTCACAATCATGAGTGTGTGACACCATCAAGAGTTGAAAATATTCGATCACATCGACAACATCATCGTAGCACAATCGTGAAAAATCTTATGAGTTCTTTACATAGTGATGGAATACCTAACAGGGAAATTGTTAAGGTTGTCAATTCAGGTTCTGAAGATATTATAATTACCAGCCAACAATGTCATGATCATTTACGAAAAGAGTGAAAATATTACACTGGACATGAATGTTTATATGTTATGATGCAGTTTCAAGAAAAAATGAAAAAAGATCCAATGTTCTGGTTCTCAATTGACGTCGATGAAAAGGACAACACTCTTAAAAGCTTATTTTGGGCAGATGGACAATCACGTAAGTCATATTTAGAATTTTCTGATCTTATTGTCTTTGATGTTACTTATCGGACAAATAAGTTTCAAATGCCTTTTGCACCATTTACAGGCGTAAACCATCATAGACAATCTGTATTGTTTGGTTGTGCGTTAATTATAAATGAAAAATAAGAAACATTTGAGTGGCTCTTTAAAGAATGGTTACGTTGTATGTTTAATTTGGCACTAAAAGTAATAATTACAGATCAGGATTTGGCAATTTGTGGTGCCATTAAATATGTCTTTTCCAATACCAATCATCGGTATTGCGAGTGGCACGTTAAAAAGCATGCAATTGAGCATTTGGGACTTCTTCAGCCTAATAATTCTGAGTTTACCAAGGATGACAATGAGTGGTACTACTCTGATTCTATTGAAAAGTCCGAAAATTTATGGAAGAATTTGACAGATAAGTATGAAAAAGAGAAAATAAAATGGCTGATTAACATGTACGAGAAGCGTAAGCATTGGGTTCCTGTCTATTGGAGAAATATCTTTACAGCTGGTATAACCTCAAGTCAGTGAAGTGAGAGTATGAATTCATTTTTTGATGGGTTCGTTCATACATCAACATCATTGAATGAATTTACTTTGCAGTATGATAAAGCCTTAAAGAGTCGACGCAAACAAGAAAAAGATGAAGATCATGCAACCATGACAACTAAGCCCAAGTGTGATTCTGGATTAGTGTGGCAGGAACAAGCAGCCAAAGTTTATACTAGGAAGATGTACAATAAATTTTACGAGGAATTTATTGCTAGTCAGTCGTATTATAAGAGCAAAATATCTAAAGAAAATGATTTAACAGAGTACAAGGTTGGGAGGGATGATACTGACATTGTTAAGTGGAGGAATGTTACTCGTGATAGTTCAGTCAAGAGATTTAAATGTTCATGTGCTATGTTTTAGATGGAAGGGATGCTTTGCAGACATATTATGGCTATTTTTCAATTAAAGTAAATTCGCATCATTCCTGATGAATACATATTGAGGCGATGGACTATAAATTCTCGATATTGTATAAATATTAGTTCAGATGTTTCTCATACTCAGGCATCAACAACTGTTACAGTTACTCCTTTGATGCTTTTCTTGCTGCAGATAAAACATCAGAAATATATGAAACGTGTTGCTTCATCTATAGAAGACTACAAGAAATATGAGTCGTGGTTAAACACTCAGCTAGCGGAATTAAATGACTCAGATTTGATTGGTAATACTGATTTTGGTTCTAACCCGCTCACTGTTGTTCAAAGTAGTTCAAAAGAGGTCCCGGTGTCGATTGCTGACCCTGCATATGCTGCAGTAATAAAAGGAAGGCCACGATCTGCTTCGAGATTGAAATCAGGCATCTAAATATTAAGAGAGGCTAAAGAAATGAGACAGAATAAATGTAGTTTCTGTAGTGAGACAGGACATAATATTAAAACATGTCAGCTTCGCAAAAATAACCAGCAAAATTAGGTAATCATCAAATTTTAAATTTTTGTTCTGAGCACCACTTTTAATAGTATGTTATCAATAATAATAACACTGATTTATTTGTGCAGAAGGCTGGGAAGGTTGTTGCTGGTTTGCCAAATAATATTTTCCATCTTTTTGTTGTTTCAATTTAGTTTTCATACTCTTTCTGATTTTGTACTTTAGATGTTCTGGAATATTATCCTTTGATCTTTTCTTGGATCATGCGCTTGAATGTCTAGTGATGATTTTATACTTTTAATTATCTTTTTCAGAATATGTTGTTTTAGCTATATCTACTTTTCTTTGTCTAGTTAGATTCTCACATGATATAAAGAAGTTCAGAGTTATCACTAACCTCTTTGATCTCTTGAAGTTCTTGATATTATGAATGAGATTTAGTGCAACAGTATATATGTCAATTTGTTATTGTCATTGTAAAGTTGGGTACATGATCGAGCATCATGATTGTGAAAAGAAATTCATCAGTATTTCCAACATCTGCGGATATCTTTTCAGCTATGGAATTTTCTTTCTAATTCATTTTAAAACATATGATTCATTATATTCTACCTTATGCTAAGATGGTTGATTAATTGGGGTGTTCTTTTAGCAAGTTAAATTTGTTATATTGCATATAGACTATATAGTAAATAGGAAAATAGTGTCATGGGTTCAGCAGATCAATAAGGGGTTGCTTAATTTAAAATTCTGTTTCAGTTTAGTAACTCCAGGTTGAAGTTTTTTTTTTTGAGGTCTAAGCTGTTTATGTAGTTTGTGGAGGGCCTTACTATTCCTAGCAATACCTACGAGCATGTGAAAGCTACCAAGCAGGTGGTACACTGAGTTGGATTTCAAGGAATTTCTTTCAAAACTGTGCTTATGCTTGTGTATGATAATAATTGTTGAAAAATAACTGAGCAAAAGAGATTATGAATAATGTATTTTTGAACCTTGTTCAAAGAGATTGACTTGTTACATGCTGTTAACTTTTTGACAGGATTTTGCACACTACAAGCTTGCATTATTTTACAAATTCTGTTGATTTCATTTGCATTAGTTAAGGAAGCTTGTAGAATTAATATTATAGTCACTGCATTAAGTTGTTACAAGTCCACTCACTTAGTAAAACTGTAGTAGATTCAAATATAGAGAAAGCAACTAGTTTTAGTTTAAAACTAATGTGAGTAGAGGTTTAAAGATGGAAGTACCTATAATCTATTTATGTCTTAGCTTTATTTCATCAACTACTGGCCTAATTTTTGATTTTGTTTTCGAGTTAAGGGTATTATAAAAATAAAAAATAAGAGCATAAGATTTGCCTTGTTTCTCTCTGAGTAATAGGAAGAGAAACTTGTTTAAAATTCTATTGCAATTCTGCTCTATGTTATGCATTCATGAACATATATCCAGTAATTACAAAGTGAGTTGCACAAGAGTTGTAGCAATAAAAAAGTGCCATGAGATTTTAGTTATTGCAAAATTCGAATTGTTAAATCATTCACACTTGATTAGATGAGAATAGGTAAAAGAATTGTTCCAAATATGAATTTTGACTTATATAGACACAAACGAAATCAAGAAGAGCCCCTCGTCCGTAGGTGTTGTTGGCACTTCTAGGTCTTTGAGTGGGTTTGACACTCCTGCCAGTGTTGCTTGTTGCTTCCTCACCTTCTGGGCAGCATTGTGTCTAGCATTGATTTCCGATAGGTTCACAAGGCTGGAGCCTAGTGACACCATAAAGCCAATAGGGAGGGTAAAAGATAGACCCGATCATGTTTGTGAACATCTTCTGCAATATTCTAAGCCTGTATTAGATCAGGATCACTTAACATGGTTCATGGAGTGATTGTTTAGTCTCTATAAACTAGATTGCCAAAAGAGATAAAATGCCAAATGATCCAGACAACTAGATTGCCAAAGGAAGGGATTCCCTTAACAAGACAAGAAGGAAGGACTTTGTCCAGAAAGAGTGAGACAAGCAGAGAACATTGACTTAAAATAAGTTAAAGTTTCCACCAAATGAAGTATGTTGAGCATTTAAGGATTATGAAACATGAAAGACATCTGAAAGGAGGCAAATAATGAGATTGCAATATTAATGTACTCATTCAGTCAAAATATCAAACATGATAAGTGCATTTGTTGAGAATAAAAGTTGCTCTTCATTTTAATTTGATAATTATCATGCATAACAAAAACAAGTTGTAAGGAAGAAAAACAAAAATAAACCAATCCATCGAAGAAGAGTGAAGAAACTAAATCAGTCTACATTTATAATTGAAGGCATATATACACCGAATTCATCTTAATTTTCAAACAAATTCAAAACAGATATATCATCTAGAGCCTATTAACTTGTGGCATAATTGAAATATTAAGAAAAGAAGCAGCATGATTTGAACAATAAGAAAAGAAGTAGGAAGAAATTAGAATCGAGATAAGAAAGAGAGGAAAGATAAAGATCTGACCAAAAAAATTTAAGTTTTTAGTTATAAAACGACGTAGTTATTTTGCTGACCCATATAAGTAAAGAGCGCTTAAGCGCAGCTCCCTTTTCCTCTATTAATTTTAAATAATTTTTTTCTAAACGAAAAACTCATAATTTTATGAATTATAAATGTATTTTAGAAAATTTTGGAAAACAATTTTGTCTTATTTTTTATAGAATTGAATATGCGATTTTCTAAATCTAGTACAATTTGTATTGAAAATTGACATAATTCTTTGAAATATATTTTCTAAAATTTCTGTAATTTTCTAAGAGATGAAAAACACGAAAAACTTTTTAAAATTTAGAAATGAAAAACTAGAAAATTTTTAGTCTAAAAGAACACACCCTTAGTTTTCTTATACTACAAAATTTCAAGTGTTTTTTTGTTAAAGATCGTAAATAAGAGTAAAATTTCTATATATCCAAGTGTGCAAATTTAAAAGACAAAAATTTGACTGAGTAATAAAAGAAAATAAAAATAATAGAGAGGTGTGATGGTACATGATAATTAATAATCTATGTCAAATATATATTATTTGTTTAACAAATTGATTAAATTATACGTATTACATATTTGAATAAATAATGCCTAAAAAAGTTGAAGTGACGTAATTAGCAGAAGTTGTAAAATTAAATAAACTCGTGGCAAAAGTGAGAAAAACATCAAAACTAAACTTTCATTCTCATAGTATATGCAGACATGAAGGTAGGAATAATTTTGCAAGACTGGTATTGGAACTAAATTAAGTGAACTATATATATGTGATAAAACGGTGAGAAAATATGTTCTAACACGTAAAAATAGAGAACTTATGGTGAAATAAAACTGCCGCAAAAACTCAAAAAGCGTGCAAATGAAACTCCAAACCAAGAGTCAAGTAAAAACAAAAGTATCAACCATATGAAATGGCCTAATAGTCCGATGACAATGAATTATTAAAGCTCCTAACAAATGGAGGAAAATAAAGCATAATAGAAAAATGTTGATTGCAGCCATTATTCCTAGTGAGATTGCATCAATCACCTGGCCAAAACAGTAGAATTACTGATATGAGAGTTTTGGAACACCATTCTTCTCATGTGCAAAGGTGAACAAAGTTAAAATTTATGACATTAATACGCGAGTATTGAGAAAAGTTAAAGTGGTGGAAGGCGTACCAGTTTAATCCTCTCTGTAGAGGAACCGCCAGAATCATGAGAGTTATTGTTTTCAAAACAGTAAACACTCTGGATATAAAAGGTGTAGCAGTGAGTTTCTAAAACATGAATGCAAACAAGAAGGCTAACTGGAAAAATATTAATAATGGAAGTATATTTGATTGAACCGCCGACGAATTGGGTGGATTCGAAACATGTGAAGCTGAAGCTGAAGCTAAGTGTGTTTGTGGAGTAGAATCAGAAACATCAATGGCAGTATAAACTGTGCTTTTTATATTAATATTTTTATTTCCAATGATTATAGCAAGAGTGCACTGTTTGCCTGCGACATTCTTAACATCTTCTGGTAGACCAACACCCGGGCTCTGAAATATAATGTATGAAGCAATAAGAGAGGAAATGTGGAGAAAACAACATAATGGAATATGGAGAAAAGCATATATGTTTGTTCTGATCGTACCCTGACCAATTCAGCCATTAGCTTGGCAACTATTTTACCAATGAGGCGCCTAGCTGCTCGGTCTATGAGGATTATATTGCAAGCTTATGTTTCGTCTTCAGCTAGGACCAAGACTCCATACCAAAACAATCAGGAAAGTGTATGAAATATTAGTTTGGAAAACAATAAAGTGGAGAACAAAGACGGTTAATGATGCAAAATATTTTCTCTGAAAAATATGTTGCGGGAACAATTTTGCATTTGAATTTTCCCTCCACTTTAAATTCTTCTACCTGACATACGTGACATCTGTTATACCACCATGATTCTATCTCTTAAGCCTTTGTGTGTGTTATGGAACAGAGCACAGTAACCTTTATTCAAGATATGACAATTAAAAACAAAAAGCGTACAGTGCATGTTCAAGTGGAATAGTAGAAGAGATGTGGCTAGACTAACCTTAATTAAGTCCGGTGACGACTTGCTAATTAGCTGTTTCAATGTGAAGCATTCAAATTGAGGGACTTCAACGATAGCTAAGTCATTTCCAGTAGTCTGTTGGATCTGATTATATCTTCATCTTGCAACTTGTTCGTAATGAATAAATGACAATCATTATTAAGGAATATTAAATCATAAGGAATGAAGAATGCAATGGATATAAACCTCTGAAGCATCGAAATAATAGCCTCATTATGTAGATTGATACATATTTTGAAGACAGTATAGTACTAATTTGCACCGAATCTAACAAATATAGAAATTCGAAATAAATGTGTCGGTGAGTACTAATACTTGTATGCATAAAACCGAAAATATAAATCAAATTAGAGAAAGAATAGTGAAATTATGTATATTATTACTTTTAAATGTCCGTATCTTTATGCTCATAAGGATGACAATTATAGGTTTCGCTAAATCCTGTTCGAGAATAGGATCAACCTCCTGAGCAAGTTCTCCCCAAACACTTACTTGTGCAAATCCCTTTAAAAAAATAAGTGAATTTCATAAAGATGTAAGAAGCTATGGATTACAGAGAATATGAAAAAAGGAGACAAAAATAAGTAAGTGGCAATTAGGAAAAAAAAACCTCCCGTCAGTGATCCGGAAGCGCATAATCTGCCTATCACCAAACCTAGTAATGATGAGTCTCAGTTTCTCTAAATCTTCAAGAACGCCAAAAATATCTATTTAAAAATGATGAGTAAGTTAATAACATAGCAGCATGGATGTTCGATGATAAAGAAATAAGTATACCTATTGTAAAGTCAGGTGACGTCTCCTCTGAAAAAGAGCTTGCAACAGCGAACAAATCAGCTAAATCAACAAACTCAAACTTGTGTTGTGGTATCATAAAATCGTCACCGTGAATGTGAGTAACCAAGGTGGAGTTGGAAAAGTTAATATGATATTTTGAGGAAACTAGCTTACACTATAAATTTGTGTTTTATTCAGGTGTCGAAGTTGAATTTGTATGTTAATTTTTTTTAAAAAAAAGAAGATAAGGCGATGTAGTTTACATACCAATGAGATACTAAGTGTTTAGGAAAATGAAAATTTGAGTGTATGCCAAGAAACATAGAAAACAATAATGAGAATACCATTATAAGAAAAGTACAAAGTATTATATATAAGCAAAGATAAAAAAAATAAAGGGAACAAATTGTCCAAAGAGATCAAAACCAAGACTTGTGTTATTTGCTTGATGTTAAGACTCAAAGGCATTAATAATGTTTGGTACTATTATGCTAAGTTATATATATGCATGTAAGTCAAGAAAAGACCGAATATGTAAAGGTCATGTTTGGGTGAAGCTGTAAATGGCAAAAGTACATTTACAGGTACTTTTTCCAACTTCGCATCTTATAAGCCCTATTAATGGTAAGCCAAACTTCATTTTTTCTCATAAGACGGCTCATTAGGTTTACATTTACATTTACATACCTGCAGATTTAATGTTTCAATTTTTTTTGATACTGTGCTCTTCTCTCCGCGTCTCGCTTTGTCTCTCCGTCAAGTTTCTCTTCTCTTTTTCTCTCTTCAAAATCTTAACCTAACCGGTTCGATTACCAGTCCAAAATTAAACCCGTCATTTATACTCATTTGAATCGATGTTCATTGGACACGGGTCAGCCCAAATAGAATTGGGCCATGGCTACAATTATTAAATAAATAAAATAAGGATTTTGTTCGTGCTTCGCACACTAAAATATAGTTAAAGTGGATTAGATTTTTGTTAACCCGTCCAAATTACCAGGTCTAACTGTAACACCCTCCATCCCACATCGAGAGATGTTTGTAACTTTGTACATAATATAAGGCATAACTAAACTAC
The DNA here is from genome assembly GCA_032274865.1 of Eryngium alpinum. Classification (NCBI taxonomy): domain Eukaryota; kingdom Viridiplantae; phylum Streptophyta; class Magnoliopsida; order Apiales; family Apiaceae; genus Eryngium; species Eryngium alpinum. The sequence continues at coordinate 512 of JAUEJK010104684.1, read as the reverse complement.
CTGATGGGGATTAAATTAATTCTTAATTAAATCCCCTAGTCAGGTGTTTTGTAATTCAACTTAACCGAAATTCTAATTAAGACGTATAAATCAACACATCCTCTCCGACTAGGATTGACTTAGACTTAAAAGTTAAACTCGGTCAACGATCAACAATTTCAAGATTGATACGATAATTCTTTCAAAAAGTAACAAATGACTTACGAATTGATTTAAGAGTCAAATGTCACAAACACACAATTAGTACACTTCATAATTGATTTTCTGTGTGTCGTATTTCAAAAAATACACAACATATACAATACACCAAATTTATGAAGATTTTTCGGTCTTAAACAAAGCTTCGGATTCCAAGTTCTTCAAGCTTAGATCTAGGTCTCCCCATCCTCAAACCAAGCCGGATTTGTGCTCTTCCAATGTTGAAACTAGGTTTGATTTTTGGTGATATTTACTTAGGTGTTTATACGTATATTGTTATATATTAATTTGACTATATTAATATATTTTCGGAT
>JAUEJK010104574.1:0-11551 GCA_032274865.1 Eryngium alpinum | reverse complement strand
TTGGGGAACCGCTTGGGATATCTACCTGATGGATTGCAATAACTCAACATTTCCGGGATCATTTTTTCCTGTATTGAATTATATATCAGAAGTTAGCCATACAATGAAAACCATTACCGAATACAGTAACATAATGCACAATAGACAAATAGAAAAAAAATCACTTACAATAATGCAAACTTTGTCATACTTATACTTCCGCGTTATTGAAGTATTCTTTCGGCGATCATTAATCGAATCGAGAACCTGTACATTCCAGTCTGCCACTGACCAAACAAACAGAACCCAGTGGTTTTCCCGGACATTGCACGGAAACAAAATAGAATCAGCTTCGGTAACTGTTGGACCCTCCGCCTGTCTCATGTTACAACGAAGGAAAGACTCCCTACTCTTCGTATCTTGTTCGAGCTGAAGCTTCTCTTTCTTTTCTCCTGATGCATACGTTTCAACATATTTTCCGGCATCCACCATAAACCATGGTGACATGAAGAAATAACTCCGTGACCCCTTTGCTTTTCTTTCCTCCTTAAGTCGCTGTTCACGGTTACGGAGCAGAATTCTGTAAGCATCAATGATTTCGCTGTTCACCCACTTACCGGGTGCAAGGGACATAACACCCAACTTATCTACGGTGTACTGACTTGCAGGGTCGGTAAGTGGAAGCTGCAATTTGATTTTCTGGTCTTCACCCCACCCCCAGTTGTCCCTGATCCTTTCCATCCATGAGTGTTTTAAAACCTTGTTGATCCTTTCCCTATCCGCAGTTCCTAATTTTGTTCTTTTAGCAGACTGCTTCTCCGCCCTTTGCGGTGGCACCCAATCCGTTTTAATAAGTTGCGCCTGTTCATCAGCCTCCAAGTCAATTATAACTGGTTGTGCCTCTGGTTTCGGCCGCTTCTCCGCTTTTCGCAGCTTGGGCAAATCAGTTTTAACTGGTCGCGTATTTTTACTAGGCTGACTCTTGGCCCTTTGAGGCGTTGCTAAATCAAATAGAACAGGCGCCTCATCACTTTGCTGATTCTCAGCCCTTTGTGGTCTCCTTGAATAATTTTTAGCATGCTGCATATCTTCACTAGGCCGATTCTCGGCCTTTTCTTGTTTTCTTGAATCACTTTCAGCCTGTTGCATTTCTTCACTAGGCTGATTCTCGGTCCTTTGCAGTGTCATCACATCACTTGTAACCTATCAGAATAAATTCCTTAATATTTTTATTTTTAAATATTTGAGTAGGTATTAGTTGACTAATTCCAGGAATTGACTAGTAAAAATTCATTATCAAACGACAACTGGTGGATGATTCTGGGATCATAGTTTTGTATAGGATGTGCGATCCGTAAGACTGTAGTGTGTGCAGTGTTCGTTTAAGACTTTAGTATGTATTCTAGATATATAGTCTCCTTTTGTAAAAATCTTAGCGAGTAAAATGTACATGGATGTGTTATGGTGTTTCGTGTAATATAGTGGCCCTAAACGTGATGAACCAAAATGGTTTATTTAGGAGCCTCACAAGAATCACAAGATATATATGAAATCGTGCAAGTCAGAGAGATATAAACGAAAACATAAACAAATGCCAATAGGATACATTTTTATGCCCAGTAAATATATTACCTTGTTATCATTAGTTATTTGAGATGAATCGATTCCATCCCTGGCTTTGATAGCAACATGATCAGAACACACATTGCACATATATTGATTCATGAGCTTTACCTGGTCATCAGTCATTCCTAGACAAAGAGGATGGAACCTACGAGGAAATAAGTCATGCTTGGACACTATATCTGGAAACATTAGTTTTTGTGTATTCTGAATATTTAGGATTCACCAACATACCTGTTGTAGCAGTTAACACACTTTACCATCATAATATCTGGATTATATGGCATCTGGCATTTGCAGTACCTTAAAATAAGAAACCACAAATGAATTTTGTGAACCATATCTTCAACCACTTAAAAATGAATTAACAATAAAATTGAGAAGTAGCATACTACTTACAATTCCACAGCAGCAGGAGAGAATGTACCAGTAGCAGCTTCGTATATGAAGCGAGAGTAGTAATACTCCTCAGCTGCATACATAATCTGCATATAATCGTTGGTACTGATGGACTGATCAACAAAACACTTCCCTTTGATTCTGTCAGCTGTGACTATGCCACATTGATCCGACAGGAACAGCTCCTTTTGCCCATGGAAGCTGCTTCTCCCCGCTATAGTGTCTTCCGGCCTGTAGTACCAACGTACTTCCATCTTGACTCCACCTCTATCCGAGCAACGTGGAGAGGCTTGTAAGCTTCTACGGATCTTGGAAAAACCAACACGCAATCTTCAGCTATAAGTAGCAACAAAGAATTTTTAATGTCAAAGCAATTGTATACAAAAAAGATATTTTTCTAGAAACCTCATAACTAAACCCAGAAAATGTAATTCGCACTTTATGCGATAGAAATGATGGTATGAAAGAAGAAACACACATTTTTTTTAAAATCTCAGCTCATAACCCTGAAAATCTTCCACAAAAAAATTCAGAATACATATAGATGCTCATGTGAGATTCGAAACTTTTACTTAAAGACAAGATAACTTGTGTACAGTTGTTAGGGCTTACAGCTTCAACAGACATTTGTTGTAGATAAATCCGAAAACAGTCAGGAAAGTATACCTCATAGATAATTTACGTGGAAACCCCTTGATGAGAGAAGAAAATTGGCAAACCACTATCGTACGATTATATATAAAAGAATTCTTGTTTTCCTAATTTATGATTGTACTCCACAAAAGCATATAAAACATCGATATTTATACACTCGAATAAAATTCTTGTTTCTTTAAGTTTCTTGTTACGATAATAATTCTTCTTTTTTATTCTAACAGAAATCTATAAGAAAATACATTGCTACCGAGAATAATTGCACCTCGATTATACGAAAAAGCTTAGACGCAACTTTAATCTAGTGGAAAATCCAGAAGATTTGGAACGGTTCATATCACATGATGAAACAAAAAATAATATTTATTGATCATTATTCTTTAAGGATTTATAGAAAAAGCCCTTGAATTTGACAAACTCAAAGAAGCATTTGAAATCGATAGAACGGTCAAATTTATTAAGACCCGGAAAGAATGGTTGGTATGTCGGTGTTGAAAATAATCTACTAAAATTATGTAACTTGTAGAATAAAGGAAAGTCAGGAATATATCTAGAAAAGTAAGGAACATGCATTGGGCAAACACTTCTACTGAACGATCATGCAAACGGTAGGCATATATCCAGTCAAGTACAAAAAACCAAACAACTTCAACAGTTAGAACCAAACTGTTATTCATGTGTTGGTATTGAACAAATTTAGGAAATAAACAGTAAGCTGAACAAACTGAACACAAGCAGATAATACACAACAGCAATATGCATTGAAGTTACGCAGGTTTGAGAGGCATATTCATTGAGAATACACATTTATCTCAATCAAACACAAACCATTAGCAATGAATGCAAAAGATTTAAATAGACAGCAAATATTGTTCATGACAACGAAGATAGAAGTCTAATTTGGCAAAATCTCATTTATCAGTTATATGTAAAGCCAAATTCAAGGATGTAAAACAACAACCTTCAAGTAACATTAGATAGTCATAACAAAATTGGCTAACAGAACAATATTCAAGTAAAAACATCAAGTAAAGAAGATGGTATGGCGCTAAACATAGGTAATTGAACTAACCAGGCGACAAAACTTGCAAAATCACCAATAATCAAACATATAGTGTATCCAAAAAAAACTTAAGAAACTACACTTGAATCCTTAGGAAATTGTTTAAGAACGAAAGTCCAGTAGCTATTAAGCTACGGGCTCAAATAAAATAATTAGAGTTTCAAAGTTTCAACATTATTTTCTTAAAAACATCATAGAAATCAATGATTCGAAGCCATTCAATATGATTTTTGTTTAGAAATTTAAAAAACTAGGGTTTCGATTTAAAAAAACATGAAAAGCTTAGATTCAATTTTTGTTTTAAAACAACATATTTTGATTTCGAAAGCGTAGCAAGGATAAGGCACTAGGTAGTATTACCTGTGTTCTAGAAAACTTCATAGTAGCTATATAGTCGTGTAATATTCTTGCCTTCTAATTTAAAAGTTGTAAGCAGATGTTATAACATCTATGTATAGATATATGTACACATTACCCATAATACGTTCATTGTTGATGGTGCAGAAGTCCAACACTATTGTCTCTGCTAATGTTGCCATCACGATGTCACACCTGTTAAAAGGCATAGAAATGAGCTACAAAACATACAAAAATCGCAAAAGCTATCATTTAAAATAATTTTTTTAAATATATAGGTTAGTTTAAACAATTATCAATTAATATTAATAAAGGGTCATATATATCTACATGACAGTTCATTAAAAAAATATTATCTTAATATCTTCCTAAATTTGAAGATTTTTTCGACTTTCGAAGTCAATAAAAAACTATCACACCAAAAATATTAGCCCCAAACTTTAAGGTGTCAGGGAGAACCACACTTTCAGAATCATATAAATACCTTTATGATAGCAATTTGGGTCTTTAACCACTCCAACCCAATTTAACTGCAGTTTAGGTCTTTAACCACAAATCCAACTAGTCGAATTTAAATTTAAGTTGGGCTGAACCTTGACCTATATTTGAAGTATAAAATCTAACACTTAACTAGATAACTAACAATTGTTAGTTTCGGTTTGCCACCCCACGCCTACATACAGTAGACTCTTCTTAGGCAATTAACAACAACCAAATTTATCCACATTAACTTATTTTCTAGAATTTTCGGACCGGTGGGCCTCAAATTCTGAGGTTGATAAGAAAATGCGTTCAAGATATTAAGCAAGCATTCTGCTAATATCTTAAGAAAAATTGGTGGGTGGTTTCAATCAGTAGTCCACATGTCGAATTTAGGAGAAAATTTAGAATTCTTTATGAAATAAAATATCTAGTGGGGATGATCAGCTAGACCTACCGTGCGTGGCATAATTTAGTGTGCTTTCTTTTTTATCCTAAGACTTCTATTTAATTACATACATAAATATTGGTCCAAGTGAAGAGATGATTTTCAACTAATTTAATTAGCTACTTAGATCTAGGAGGCCTATATATATGCATGTGAGGTTAGGGCTTAGGTTGATGGGATTGGGATCACCAAGAAAGTTGCTATACATATAAATCTACTTACTGATGGCTGGGATTGGAATTTTGGGATAAGATGTGAAAGGGATGTGGCTGAGATTGGTGTTTTCGGATCAAATTTAAAATAATTGTAGCTGCATTCGTAAATTGACTCTAGATAAATAAATAAAAAACACCATCATATAACAGGTACAGATTTTGCTTTACAATACTACTTATTATTATATCTAAATTAATATATAGGTATATTACAATTAACATACTATATGAAAAAACTAGAAAGCACACTCGTTCATGGAGGAGATATTAATAATTATAGTAGAGCTGTGATCCCACAAAAATCAATCAGAAATGAATGCCACAAAAACATAAGAAATATACTTACCTTTTGGTTTCAGAAAAATAGACACAAACAAGAATTCTCTAGATCTACGGAAGCAACGGCTGCGGCTGTGAGATAACTGGTCTATACAACTCATTTATATAAAGACATACACTAGGGTTTTCTGCACCTGATTTCCAAAAACACCCTCAATGTTTATTAATACTAGTGATACTATTGTACAAAAATTATTAAGAAAGTTTATTTTATCATTATTTCTTAATAAATGATGGGCCATGATTTCTATCCACCTAAGTAATTTATTAGTGTAACTTCAACACAGGTCCAGAGAGAGGCTCATATGTAATAATAGAATTGTAAACTAGTATAAATAAAAAAGGATCCGTAAAAGCAAAGGACTTTTTGCTACACATCTCTTCCACCAGTACTAGAAAATATTTTCAACATTGGTTGGCAGTAAAATTTTAAAGGCTACTTAATATATTTGATGTATTTTTAAGGCTACTGAATTTAATATATTTTACTAAATTGTTGATAGATATATATTTTTTATTACTAATAGAATAAATTATATTGCACCAAACTCAAATTGAAACTACGTCGGGAGATGTTAATAATCAAACTTCAAAATTAATCTTTAAAAAGTACTATACTTTTTATTATCTAAAAAAATTATATTTTAATATGAAAGATAAATAAATTAATAAACATGAGGACTTAAAGTTTAGGATAACTAAAGCGGCTGCTCTGATGGATAAGGTGCCCTGGTATATTGATACATCTATACCTTATATTATTAATATTATTATTAGAGGGATGTTTGGTGTCAACCTTTAAATATTTATCATAATATTTTTTAATTAAAAATTACTAAACAATAATTTTTTAATAAAAATATTCAAATATTAACATGAAATTCAAAATAATTCGAACACCTTCCATACATCTTATCCATACATACAAACAACAAATGGTCCTAATTAAATTAAATAAAAAATTGTAAATAAGATTTCTTTTTCTTTTAGACCTAATTAAACAATACATCTCCTTTCGATTTATATATTCCAATAAAATCTATTTATATTTGATTTATAATAAAATTTTAAATATATAAATAACATATTCTTATAAACAAATAATCATAATTAAATACAAATAATTATTTTATCTAAATAGGAAGACTTTTTCTCTTATCTAGGCTTTATTATATATTTAAGTTTTTTATTCTAATTAGATACTAGAAACTTATCCTACCTTAATATAAAATTTTTCTTCTCTCCCTCATTCTATTTGTATTATAATATTAATCTTTTTACATATTATAAATTACATCAAATTTTTATATTTTTTTCAAATAGTAATTTTAAATAGTTAACTATCTAATACTATAATATTAAATTAGTAAGAATTTTTTTTATTATTTATATATTAAATCTTTATATAAATTAAACTTTAATTAAATAATTATATAATAAAATAATATAAAAGTTTTAATACATAAATATAATTTATTTATTAAAATAAGATTATTAAATTTTGTAGCCGTCCCGCATATTAAGACCAAAAAACAATATCCATTAGTAATCCAATTAATTTATTGTGTTATAGTTTGATTGGATGAGCCACCCCTGGAGGCACATAACCTCAGTTCTAGTCATGCTTGCCCCAGGAGGTGCTCCATCCATAGAGGATGAATTCTTTGGTAATTCCATATTTCACCTTGGTGTATAGCTGGGTGTATAGGTTTCCACCAACAAGGAATCCAATGTAGGTTATCTTTGAGAACAAAACATTACCAGCTTTATCTTTTATGTTGCTGTTTGGACGTTAGTTGACCAACATATGGTGCTATCAAGCACACTAATTTCAATTCATAAAAAGCACATATGATATATTATCAATCAAGTTTGACATGAATTTCATATCGTATATATAGAGTGACTGGTATATATGTAATCTTATTTATTTTATATGTCTACTTAAAGATATTTACAAAGTTATGACAAGAGGATACTATGTTTTCTAACAATACAAGGTTTACTCTCTGAACTCAAGCAAAATGGACTTATTCCATTTTGTGAGTAGCCCATTCGGTCATTAATGAAGTTATTAATTTATTTAATATATATTATTTATCATTACATTATTCTACATTTCAAATACAAAACAAAACAAAACAATATTTTTAAGTTTAAATAATGGAAAAAACACTAAATAATATATTATTTTATTTTGAAGCTGATAAAATATATACAATATTCTTATTTTGTTTTTTCTTATTTTTTGTTTTATGTTTAAATTTATTTTATTGTAAAGTTTCAGTTCTAAAAATATATTAATTATATTAAAAAAAATCATAGGGGTATATTAAAAAATTGTATTTTAACTTTTATTCGTCAAGTATTTTTTATCTATAAATTTTAATAATTTATAAGTTAATATTTATTATTTAAATACTAAATGTGGCGGTAATTGTTCATGGTAATATTGCGACCGCTATTCCATCGCAAGTTATATAACAAAATTATTTTATTTATTTATTTGTATAATAAAATTTCGGATGAGACTCAATGTACGGTAGCAATTTAATTTCCAATTACTTGAATTATTCGTCGAAACGTTGTCCCCGATAAATTCTTTATAGAAAAAGTTAGAAAATTCTCAATTTTATTTATAAATTCTACGGAAAATTCCATATTCCCATTACCATCTTTATTGTTTATCCAACTCCAATGAATGCACAAATTTATGACGATTTAAAAATATAAAGCTAAAATTTATACACAATATTTAATTATAATGTTCTAATAACCTAATATACATAATATTAAACAAAAGTATAAAACTCATCTTGACTTGGTGGTGATCTCCTTTTCAAATTTTGCTGATACCTTAGAATGATATTAATCGAGCGTTTGAAAAGTTTTTCTAGGGATTGAACGTGAAATGGGGAAGAAGGCCAACCCTTTTCTGCCTTTAGTACTTCGGTCGGAATCGTTGAGGTCATTAGAAAGTCCACTAAAATATTCAAATAAATTGTCAGGTCACTTAACAGTCATATCGTATAGGAAACTTTTCCGACTGGCGAAACTACACGTCATCACAACTACATCATCAGACCCTTGGTCATCATCAGAATCATCCGAGTCTAAATCATCATCACTCTCCCGAAGACGCATCGGACCCCAACTTCCAATCAAAGTCCTCATCTGTATCCTCAGGATACTTAATTTTTAGGACTGGACAGTTGCATTCGGAAAGATCAATGCTAGGGTGAGCTCCACTCACAATCTCTATAGATTTATCCCAATATTCATGATAGAGCTTGGGAAATGTTCTCCTGGGTGTGGCAAGCTTCCGATGGCGGTAGTACGGGGTTTTCAGGAATTCCCGGATAATGGTGCTGTTAGAGGCCCTCATATCATCACGGACTTACAGATTCAACTCAGTAATACGTTTATATTCGGCCTCCAGTTCTTTATTATTCTCATCAGATTGGCGGAGATCATTCTAGAGCCTTTCAGAAGTCTTATCCTATTCAGCTAAAGAAGTCTCTAACGAGCGGACTTGGTGCATGGCTATCTGGAAGTAGAAGTAGCAGTTGACCTACAAAAGAAAGTGTCATCATCAACAGGTAAAGGAATTCGAACAATGACAAAAAAGAAAAAGGGAGAAATCATACCGAAGCCATAGCTTCGATGCCATAGGCCCAGGTTTCCTCTGCCAGAGAATTATAGATAGAATCCTCTTTATCACGAGTTGTAATGGACCCCAAAGACCATTGCTAAGCATAGTTCATATCCCGGACTATGGAGTAGCCAGGAGCAAAAGTCCACTACCCTTGAAAGGGAGCACCACTGGAAGTAGGATCTAGAGGAGGAAGAGAAGGTGGTGTGTCACAAGTCCTCTTCTTAGAATACTTCGAATTTGGAGTAGATGACTTTATCTCGTATCAACTACACGATCAAGATAAACTCATAAGAACGAGGAAGAACTTCATAAAAAAGAATAGAAGAGACTATGAGAATACCTGAGAAGACGCTGTTCTTATACTTCTTCTTTTGATGACTGCTTTCTGTCATTTCACTTAAAAACTCTTGAGAGGAGATTGGTGTAGAGAGAAGTTAGAGTGAAGTTTCAAAACTTGAGAATGTGGAATCCCTCCCCCTAAGGGGGTTTATATGGAAGAGAAAGTTGAAGGATTATAGGAAGTCTTGCCGCTTCAACTACCCGATATAGTAACCAATCCGTATGAGTGGAAACCCTAAATATACCTTATGACGTTAAACGCTTCCGAAAAAAGACCTATATGCGAAGAAATAAAATTATGGTTCAGTACCAGAATCATAACTCTTTGGTGTTCCACGCTAACGAGGAGGAATTTAGGGAGGCTAAAACGCCTAAGTAACATAGAGGTTAAACTCCCTGGCATCCGACGCCAAGGAAGATTGATTTAATGTCACAAATATGCCACATTAGGTAAATAATAATACTCCTAGTCGTTCCACGCCAAGGAGGTCATGAAAACCCTAAATCGCTATGGTTAGGTAACAAAGAGCTCTTAGGTTCCCACACCAAGGAGAGACCCGCACATAAACATTCGACCGCCAATGTTAGGTAAATAATAGGTCCATCCTCGTGGAAGTCCTAAACCGCCAATGTTTAGGTAAAAGAGAGTTTATTGGCACCCCACACCAAGGAGACTCCCTTTTGCGCTTTCAAGCGACAAAAACAAGATGGATAGTAACTCCCTTGGCTAAGAAGGGACTCCACGAGATATCAAAATGACAAATGTGCTCCCTATCACGCCTCTTGGCATCTTGAGCCAAAGAGAGGTCCTGGAAGCCCTTACAAAATGCTAATGTAGAGAAATGAGAAACCTCCTAGGCATCTAATGCCTAGGAGTACACATTGTGAATCATTGAAAATGCCAAGCTTGTGGAACCTGCTAGTCTCACTCCCTAAAATGCTAAAGTAGGCATCATACCTTTTGGCGCCCGCGTCAAGGAGGCATACCTAGCGCTTTCTTAAAATGCTAAGGTGGCAAAGGAACATAACCCCTTAGCATCCCAACACCAAGGAGAAGTGTTCCAGTAGAAATCTACATAAGCCCTGATTTTTGGTATGAAGCGTAGGATAAATCACCCAGAAAATAGAGGGGCAAAGGTAGTGGCACAAAAATAGGGTCCGAAACACTATGGCCCAAGTCGACACGATCCGGATCTGAACCAGAATAAAACTTGAGTTATAACACGCCTAATACGACAAAATCCCAAAGCAACGTGGCTCAGTCAAGGAGGTGCAGAAACCCTAGACTAAATCTAGGTAATTTTCTATAAGGAATAGATTCCTTATAGGTAAATCAGGCAATAATTCCTCAAGAGGGTAGAAACGCTAATCCTAAGCGGCAAGAAATAAGAAATAAGGTAAATCCTACTTACCTTTCAAATACGATTCTAATTCGTATTAGACATCAGAAAACCTAATCCACGCCCATATAAAGGGGATTAATTCAGATAATCAGGTGCACAATACTTTCTCCAACTAAGATAATTTACATAATTCTTCCGTTACTCATTCTTGTTCCCGAGTCCTCTGTTAGGAATATGTATTAAAATTTGATGATGTGCATTTGTCTAGGTGTTAGCTCATGGTGTAACTGAAAGTGTTCTTATCAATACAAGAAGCTTGAAGTTGATCTTAAAGAAAAAGCTCTACAAGTAGAGAAGTTATTTGAAGCAGAAATCACAGTTAAAGTCAAACACAATGTGAAGTTATTTAGACCAGCAGCTAGGTATCAACAGGTAGCACAGACTGGTGTTTACCAGCGTTGACCAGCAGCTATGACCGTTGACTTTGACTACTGAAGAGGAGATTTCTGATGGATCGTGATTATCCGATGTCTGGGTAAGGAAGCTAAGCAAGAAGATAATTATTGAAGAGTTTTATTTTTGTTAACTTCTTGTTTAGATATAGCAGCAAGATTTTAGGGATAAACTAGGAAGTATTGTATTTTCCTTTTATGTAAT
>JAUEJK010104464.1:0-11553 GCA_032274865.1 Eryngium alpinum | reverse complement strand
TCTTGCACCCGAGTCCCTCCGGTGGGACCACCCCCACCGGTTTTTGCAGGTTTTCCGGCGGACATTCAAGGAGTCGGAGAACAGCTTTAAGTCCTTACAAGAGACAGGTAACCCTAAACCTTACTTCGTTATTTTGATCCGTAACACTATCAGAGAAGCTAGAGATCTAAAAACAAAGACTCTTGAAGACTTGTTTGGGAATCTCCAAACTCATAAGATGGAGATAAGGAAAAAACAGGAAATGTTGAATGAAACAAAAAAAATCAAGTATGTAGCTCTCATAGCACAGAGAAAATACAGACCTGATTTTGACCCAAGTATTTTAATGAAAAATAATGTTGTTGAAGAGAGTGATGAAGGATTAGGGGATGAGGAAACTGAAAGCAAAGCTGAAACTGAATGTTATACTGTTAAAGAGCTAGATAGGTTGGATGATGAATCTGTTGCTTACTTAGCCAAGAGATTCTCAAGGCTAAAGTTGAAGAAGCCAAACGGTCCAAGGAAACCATTTGTGAAGAATGTAGCTGAGCAGAAGAACATGGTGGACAAATCCAAAATCAAGTGTTACAAGTGTAATGTGTTGGGAAACTTTGCAAATGAATGCAGGTCAAAGGATGAAGCTTCTTATTATAAGAAGAAGTATTTTGTTCTCTTGAATGCAAAGAAGAAAGGAATGAATTGATTGCAGAAGGCAAGGATTGGATTGAAAGTGATGATGAAGAAGATCAAAAAGTTGAATACAATAATCTTGCAATGATGACAATTGAATCCAATGAGGAGAGCATAAATAAGGTACAATTTGACATTTCCCCTGATATGTCCAAATCTGATTGTTTAATCACAATTAAGGAAATGTCAAATGAAATTAAAGATCTATATAAAACCTTGAAAAGTGCTTTAAGTGAAACAGAAAGGATTCAACAGATTAATAATGATTTAGTTGGAATTAATAACTTACTAGAGGAGAAACTCTCCAGTTATTCAAATCTTGAGGATGAATTACTCTTGACTAAGAATAAACTAGAGTGTTCTGAGAAGAGGGAAAGTTGGTTTAAAACTTAGTATGAGAAAGATAAACAACTTACCAATGATTGGATTAACTCCTCTAGGACTGTTGTTAATCGAAACAAAGGTCTTATTAAAGAAAGGTGCAATGGAATTGGATTCAAAAAGTTTGTTGTTAGGAAAACAAAATTGGATAATGTAAAAATGGATAACATTCCTAAAATGAGTGATATATTTGTAAAACCTGGTTATGAGAAATGATCTTGTTTAAAAGAAAATGTTGATGATTTAACTGATGAAAACGAAGCTCAAATTGAGGGAATTAAAGCCTTCAATTATGAGAAGGTTGAAGGAGATTCAATATTTTATGATAATTCTAGCTCATACACATATATCCGGGGATTTAGCATACGGGGATATGTCTTCCGGGGATAATTCTTCAGAAGACAATTCTTCAATAGATGAAAATCTAGCTAAATCCTCAAATAATTCTAACTGTTCAAAACCTAATTCAAATGCTTCAAAAGGAAGAAGACATAGAAATGGTAAGAGTGGAATTAATAAAGCTAACAACTATGCTTTTAATCCAAATGCACCTAGGAAAACTTGTTGGAATTACAATAGTGAAAATCACTTATCCTTTCAATGTTCAAAAGCTGTAAAGAAGAATAAACAACCAGTTTCAATGACAATTAAACCTTCAAATAAAGGTTTGAATGTTAATGCAAAGGTAGTTAATATGGTAGCTCCTAAACCAATGAGAATTGAACAACATCAAATTCCTAAATCTAAATGCAATCAATCCCCTGATGTTTCCAAAATAACTATATCAAAAACTGTAATTAAATATAAGGTATCCAAACAAGTTTGGGTGCCTAAGAAGACTTAATCCTGTTGCAGGTAGCAGCCAAAAGCAACCATTTATAAATCTTGGATAGTGGTTGTTCAAGGCACATAACTGGAGATCCAAATCTGCTTATTGATCTGGTTGCTAAAGATGGTCCAATTATCTCTTTTGGTGATGACAGTAAAGGATTTACAAGGGGTATAGTTCTGTAGCTTATGGAAACATTGTTTTTGAAGAGGTAGCTCTAGTTGAAGGATTTAAGCACAAATTTCTTAGTGTTAGTCAACTTGGAGATAAAGGTTTCAACACTATTTTCAATAGTAATGGTTTTAAAATTGTTGATCAAGAAAGTGGAAAGGTAGCTCTTACAGGAGTAAGGAAATGAAACATTTATGTGGCAATTTTTTCTTCTACAAAGGGAGGAGTATGTTTGTACAGCAAAGCTACTTCATTGGATAGTTGGCTTTGGCATAAGAGATTAACACATTTGAATTTCAAATCAATCAATCAGTTGGTGAAAAAAGAGCTAGTGACTGGAATTCCACAGTTAGAGTTTAGTTAAGATGTCTTGTGTGGAGCTTGTCAACAAGGTAAAATGAAGAAGTCCTCATTTCTTAGCAAGATTAGTATGAATGTGAAGCAGCTATTGCACCTATTGCACATGGACTTGTTTGGTCCTGTCAATGTGATGTCAATAGGTAGAAAAAGATATTGTTTAGTGATTGTTGATGAACTCTCAAGATACACATGGGTTCTTTTTTAACATTCAAAGGATGAGGTAGCTCAGCAAGTAATCAATCATGTGAAGAAGGTGGAAATTGAATCTGGTTTGCAATTGAGAAAGCTATGTAGTGATAATGGCACTGAGTTCAAGAATTCTGTTGTGAAAGACTTTTGTTCTGAGAAAGGTGTGAGTCAAGAGTTCTTAGCTCCTAGAACTCCTCAGAAAAATGGTGTGGTTGAAAGGAAAAATAGAACTTTGATTGAAACTGCAAGAACTATGTTGATGGAAGCAAAGATTCCAACATATTTCTGGGCAGAAGCCATAATGACTACTTGCTTTACTCAGAATAGATCTCTAATAACTAAATCTCTCAACAAAACTCTTTATGAAATTATAAATGGCAGAAAACCAAACTTAAAATTTCTTCATGTATTTGGTTGTAAATGTTATGTCTTAAGGAATTTTGGAGAAAAAGTTGAAAAGTTTGATTCTAAGGCTGATGAAGGAATTTTTCTTGGTTATTCCTTGACTTCAAAGGCTTAGAGAATCTAATTGTTCAGATTGTAAATTGTGATTGAATCCATTCATGTGACATTTGAAGATCAGGTGATTCCAAGCTTACATGATGAAGGATTTCATGAAGAGTTAAGATTTGAAAATAAGGAAGATGATGATGATCTTGAAGGAGAAATAGAACATGAAGGTTCTCCAATTGTTGATAATGAAGGTCCCTCAGAAAATGCTCTATTAGTTCCCATAATCAATGAAGTTTTTGAAGAAGGAATTTCATCCGGGGAAAATGGAGCATCCGGGGATAATGGAGGATCCGAGGATATTTCATCCGGGGAAATGTCATTCGGGGAAAATTCAAGCTCAAGAATCAGCTCAAACTTAGGGGGAGAAAATGGAGTTGATGGAAGCACTAATCAAGGGGGAGCATCTAGTGGTAGTACCAGATATTCTGTTTGGTCAATAACTCATCCTAGAGACTTAATAATTGGAGACCCTAGTGCCAGAGTTCAAACAAGAAGAGTATCTGCAAGTGAATGCTTATTTGCATGCTTCTTATTTCAAATGGAACCAAATAAAGTTGAAGAAGTTCTTGAAGATGTTGACTGGATCTTAGCAATGCAAGAACAGTTAAATCAGTTTGAAAGGAATGGTGTTTGGAAGCTAGTTCCTAAGCCCAAGGATAGAGTTATCATTGGAACTAAATGTGTGTTTAGAAATAAACTAGATGAGGAAGGAATTGTCATCAGAAACAAGGCAAGACTTGTGGCTAAAGGCTATTTGCAAGCTGAGGGAATAGATTTTGCTGAAACATTTGCTCCAGTTGCAAGGCTTGAAGCTATAAGAATTTTTCTAGCTTTTGCAGCACACTCAAACTTTAAAGTGTTTCAAATGGATGTGAAAAGTGCTTTTCTCAATGGAAAATTAGAAGAAGAGGTTTATGTTCAACAACCTCCAGGATTTGAGAATTCTAAGATGCCTAATCATGTTTATAAGCTTGACAAAGCTTTATATAGCCTGAAGCAAGCTCCAAGAGCTTGGTATGGTACATTGGCCAAATTTCTTACTGAAAATGGTTTTTCAAGAGGCATGGTTGACAAAACCTTATTCTTCAGCAAGCACAAAGGGGATATCATTCTTGTTCAGATATATATTTATTATATAATCTTTGGATCTTCAAATGAGAAGTTGTGTGAAAGATTCTTAAAGCTGATGCAGAGCAAGTTTGAGATGGGCATGATGGGTGAATTATCATATTTCTTGGGATTGCAAATTAAGCAAACCCATGAAGGTATCTTTATACATCAGGGGAAATATACCAAAGAACTTCTCAAGAAATTTGATATGGTGGATTGCAAGGTTGCTAAAACTCCTATGTCTACAGCTGCTAAAATTGATCCTGATAAGAATGGAAAGGATGTTGATCCTAAAGAATATAGAAGGATCATTGGTTTATTGTTATATCTTACAGCTAGCAGGCCAGATATAATGTTTGCAACATGCTTTTATGCAATGTATCAAACATGTCCAAAGGAATCTTATCTAGCTACTGTAAAGAGAATTCTAAGGTTCATTAAATGAACATTACTATTTGGCTTGTGGTATCCTATTGCACATGGGTTTGAATTGGTTGGATTTTCTGATGTTGATTTTAGTTGATGTAAAATTGACAGAAAAAGTACCACAGGTAGCTGTCAGTTCTTGGGTGGTAAATTGGTGTCTTGGTTCAGCAAGAAGCAACACTCCATTTCTACATCAACTGCAGAGGCTGAATACATAGCTGCAGGGAGTTGTTGTGCTCAAATTTTGTGCATGAAGAATTAGTTGTTGGATTATGGTTTTCATCTCAAAGTTGTGCCAATCTTTTGTGACAATACCAGTGCAATTGCCATTGCTAAAAATCTAGTTTTGCACTCAAGAACAAAGCACATTGAAATCAGGTATCATTTCATCAGAGAGCATGTGTTAAATGGTGATATTGAATTGCATTTTGTTCTTACTAATGAATAGATTGCTGATATATTTACAAAAGCTCTTGATGAATCAACATTACCAGCTGACTTGGGTATGGTAAACATGGAATGAATTGCTTGGTTGACTCAAAACTAAGTAATGTTATCAAAATCAAAAGTTAGAAATATTATGAATGTTGTTCCCCTAACATACTTTATCTTGTAATATCTTAAGCTGCATGGATGATTTTGATGTTTTAATGCTTTATTCATCTTAATTGACGTAATGTTTGAATGTTGAAACATTAACTTTGAATGCATGAACACTTTAGCTCATTAATTCAATAGCTAAAAGTTAACTGTTTGATCCCCGCATGTCTAGAAAGACATACCCGTACGCAGTTACTTATCCCCTCATGAAATTCCTTATCCCCGGAAGGAGTTCCATAAGGGTATAACTGTAACTAACCATTAACTTATCTTTTAGCTGTTGGTATTCAATTGGGTACGGGGATATTACACATATAAATAGTTTTTCTCTATCTTTTTCCCCTTACGCGATTGAACAACAAAACCAATTTGCAAAAAGCTCTCGAACCCTAGGTTTTTCTCGAAGGAATTTTCATCTTTTGCTAAGCAGATTTCAATGGCGCCTCCTCAAGTTCAAAAAATAGCTGGAAAGTTTGTTTCTCCCACCAATAATTTTGTTAGTTTTTCAAAGATTGAAGCTGTGCCCGACAAAGTGAAGCCAGTCATGGAATATCTTCTCAACTCACCTTACAGCAAAGCTATCTTCACTGCTTCAATTCTCTTGAAGAAAACCTTGCTGGATGTGTGGTCAAGTGCTAAGCTTAATCCTGGAACTGATGGGGGTAAGAATAGCTTCCATTACTTACTCTACATAATCAAACACTGCCACTATTACCCTTTCTATTATCAATGAATCTTTGGGGTTACCCTCAAGTAATTTTACTGAAATACCCCAAGATAGTGAATTGATAAATTTTCTAATTGAAAAGGGATATATGACTGATAAACCTGAAAAGCTTAAGTTCAAAGATCTTAAGAGAGTGAACTGTAATCCTGAGTTGTCATATCTTTTTGATACTATAACCAAAGTTTTCACAGGAAAATGAGCTAACTATGACACATTTACATCACTCACTCTTAAGATTGCTTATGCTATGTTTTACGATGTTAACTTTGATATTGGGAAGTTTATTTTTGATGACTTGGTATTTAAAATGAATACTTTTGAACAAAGAAATAAAGAGGTGTACTACACTAGATTTCTACAAATGATTGTTGATGATTAGTTGCCTAATCTCCTCAATCCTGTCATCAATGAAGAGAATAGGGAACTGCTAACAATTGCTTGTAGTTATCAAACTCCAAGGCTTTTCATAGAAATAATGAAGAATTGCAAATGCTCTGATCCATTGATCATGTCTGAGCATACGCTTCAGGTAAATCCTAATCTTCAACCTACTTCCCAACCTCAATCTTCTTCTATTCCTACATCTATGAGTCAAGACCCTACACATATTGACTATGCCCTTGATGTACCACTTGCTTCTTTTATTCAATCAAAATCCAAACTTAAGGCTTCTCAAAAAGCCAAAGGCAAAAAGAGAACCAGTGGTGTTTTGAAAGATATTGATATTGAGGGAGGTGAGGTAGATAGTGAGGCTATGAGGAATAAGGGAAAGAAGCAGAAGGGAGAGCCAAATGAGGGATTGTCCCAAGCCAATCAATCCATTGTCTCCCAACAGACTTTGGAGGTTAAAAAGGGCTCAAGCACAAATCTAGAGATGTCTTCGCAACAAAATATCTCTATTGAAAATAGTCCTAGGTCCAGGACTCAGAGCACAAGTGAGATCACCAATGAAATATCTAAATAACTGAGTGACGATAATGCACTTAATAGGTTACACACTTCTGTTGATGAATCACCTCCTCACTCAGTGATTTAGCCCCATTTAATCAATTCACCTACGCCTTCATTTCTTCCTCCTCCTTCACCTGCTTCTAATGTGATGGAACAAATTTTTGGTCCAATCACTCAAAATCCTCAACTTTCTTCAATCATTGAGGAGCCAAATGAAAATGATCTAATGGTTATATATCCTTCCTCTTTAATGCAAAATTCTCCTGTTAGAGATCAAGCCATTAGTGATTTAAATGAGAATTTGGATTCATGCAACTTCATTTCTTTAGAAGCAATGCCAAGAATGTTAGTGGGGGGAAAGAGACACAGTTCAAAATTTGCCATCCCAAATCTCTTATCATTTGCCACTAGGATTCATTGCATAGGATCCATCTTTTCCAGCCACCAGTGTGGCTGTAGATGCTCTCATTGGATTAGCCAATGCAGATATTACCCTCACCAATAGGAGCCCTATTAGGTCTAATCAAAGTGAGGGAGAGAAAAGAATAAGTGGAGAGAAACAAGTTCAAACCCATGAGATGATCTTGGTAAAAGAAAGGGAGAGTGAGAATGTTGTTAGAACAACGATTTAGCTTGGGGAGAGTTCACAAAGCTTAGAAGCTACAAAAGTGAGTTGTGTGAGGGCAAATAAGATTTGTCAGAGTGTGTGAGGCTATTTGGGTGTAACACCAGTCATAATGACTGAAGCCACCAAGACTACAACTACCTTGGATGGAGATTTGAGTATAGCTGTAGACTTAGTTGCTTCTGTAGTTGAAGAGATCCAGAAGGTTCATGGAAAGGATGCAAAAGCTTCATCCCCCTAATGATTCACAAATGCATCCGGGGATAAATGCTGATGCATCTGGGGATAAATCAAAGGAAGATGAGAAAGAAGATTTAAGTGGTTCTTCTACATAGAGTGATGAAATTAAGGTCAAGAGGGGTAAATGATAGCTTAAAAAGAAGAAGTTTGTGAGGACTCCCTTCACTTTTCTAATGAATTACAGTCCTTAAGATTATGAAACTGTTAGCACCTACTACTCAGATGAGTTGAACACGAACAAGGATCTTCAACAAAGGTTTGTTCTAAAAACTGAATACTTGATGGCACAAACATGTCAGATCATGCAGAAGAAGTCTGATGACAATGTGAAGAACTCTCTTAAAGGTCTGCAAGAGTATGTGGAAACTGTGATGGATAGGAAGACTGTTGGGAATCTTAAAAGAGCAGTTGAAACTTCAGCCAAAGTAACTGAAAGTCTTTCTTAAAGACATAATAAATTTGAAGCAGAGCAAGCCAGAATCTCATCTAATCTTGAAGCTATCCTCTTCCTTCTCAAAACCCTTGATGCTGATGTCAAAAATGGGGAAAGTGATAAAGCTATTGTTGATGTTCCTGCTACTACTACTGTTGTTGCCACCGTTGAAAGAAAAGGTTCCAAGAGTACTGAAGCTGGTGCAAGTTCTCTCCATTAAGGAAAATCTAAATCTACTACAAAGGGTTTGAAAGCTAGTATCTCTGGAACAAAGAAAAATCCCCTCACCGATAGTCAAATTGCTTCAGGGGATTTTGTCTTTAGTGAATTAAATGATGAAGAAAAAGAGAGTGTACTTGAATTTGAAAATTTGTGCAAGATGACTCTAAAGGAGAAAGAAGAGTACCTGGAGAAAAAAAATCAAGAATTAATAAGGCTCATATCCGTGGAGGAACTTGGTACTGAAAAGCAAGCTAAGAAAAAGAGCTTAAGAAAGAAAATTATGAGAAAAACTGCAACTTAGTTAGCAAAGAAGAAGCAGCTCCAAAAGAGAAAGAAAATGAAAAGCTTGACGAAATGATCAAAGCTCGGGATGAAATGTTGAAGGATATTAAAAAGGGGAAAGGTGAAAAGGATGAAGTTAAAGGCAAAGGAAAGAAGAAAAATGCAGCTTTGCCAGAGCCTAAAGTGTACAAGAAAAATGAGAAAAGAATTATGATAAAATCCCCTGACACTTGCAATGAAGCTGTTAAACCATCAAGTGAAGATACTCTTCATCCTCCTCATCCCCTCCTCATTCTGGTACTTTAAAATCCATAATCTCTCAAAGCTTTGCAACTTGCTCTTCTGGTGGGCAAGGATATAAATCAACAACATAAGTCAAAGATAGTCAAAGCTCAAAATCTGAAAATCCAAAGTAGTCACCAAGGCAGCAAACTCTGGTTGAGAAGCTCATGAGTGATAACTCAAGGTTTGAAAGGCACATGAATTCCATTGATAGGTTTGATGTGAGAGTGAAAGAGGAGGTGAAATATATATTCATTGTGCCTAAGAACAAAATTGAAGAATCAAGAGGAACAAACTTTGAGCTATTTGAAAGCATGGATGCTTATCAACTTGGATGGGCCATTAGGAAAGTGAGCATAACTGCTTTGGGAAAAGATTTAGTAAAAGATCTTCAAAGGCTGAGAAACAAGATGAATGACAGAGTGGAGCAAGTTCATGTAATTGGAAAAAGTTGTACTATACTGATGAAATGGGAAAAGAAGAAAGGGTGCACATCAAAGAAATTCACAACTTACCATTGGTTAACATGATGCATATTGTCAAAGAAAGTGAAAGGATTAAACATGAAGGGGTAGTGAAAATAAAAAACTTGTTTTTAAAGAGATTCATCAAGGATCTAAGTGGTAATACACTTTTCCTGAAACTTTATACATTTATGTGTGTGTGTCTCTCTCTCTCTCTCTCTGTGTGTGTGTGTGTGTGTGTATATATATATACTTCTCTTCTTCATATTCTATACAAAATCAAAGTTGACTGCATATTGTTTATTTGTTGAGTTGTGGCATCATCATCAGGGAAACCTTGAATTTATAATTATCACTTTGATGACTCATAAATTGGGGGAGATTGTTAGGGATAAAGTATTTACCAGATGATGATGATGTTTTAGTAGTTTGGGAGTAATAAGTGTTCATACTCGTATAGAATAGAAAGAACACATTAGATAATAAAGACCTTGTAAACTTAATAGTATAGTGTCAAGTTGTAATATATGTACAATGTCATCTCTCTAGTGAAGAACATGGTCACAAGTTACAAGGAGCCTCAAGAAATCAACTGAAAATATCATCAGATGAACAAATTTTTCAAGTATTGAAGCCATACGGGGATATCAATTATACCCAGACGGGAGTGTTGGATCAATAGAAATGAAGGCCATACGGGGATAGTTTTCCCCCATACGGGGATGAGTTAGCAATCTTCAAATCATTTCTTCTGACAGTGTTTCTTAGAAAAGGAGCCACAATTCTGTTATTCTTAGCAAAATTTGGATGGAATTGTGTGGTCCAATGTACAGTTGTCAAAGTGTGCTTAGCAATTCAAGGAAATGAACGAGGCAGATAGTAGTTGTCAATATCAAGTGGTCTTCACCATATGTGGATATCTTCTTTGCATTTTCTTTTATATGAATAGACACTTTGTATTCAGTTGCAATTGCGATTAACATTTAGAGAGATAGACAACTAGATAGCAAGGGAGAAGCTCTATTTTTGTATAAGATAGAAAGTAATTTGTAGATTGCTTTGTAATTGTGTAGCTGCTTTGATTTGAAGCATATTTATAGCTGAGAAAGCATCCTTGCTTATCTCAGAAAACTTTCAAAGTTATAATAAAATTAAGCTTTAATAATCTTCTGTGTTGAATTGTTTTTCAATTTTATTTTTACATCCTCATACTTGTTGCTTTGTTTTGTTTGATAATCTGAAAGCAAAAAAATATAAAAAGTTGCAAAGATTTGTATTTATCCCCCATCTACAAATCTTCTATAGTTTACTGTGTTTAACAGAGATGGAAGGACTACTATGATAAATTGTTTAATGATGGTGTTGGTCAAGAATTGCGTGAACTTAATATTCAAGATCATGAGATGAATAGGAATTTTATGTGTATGATTAACGGGTCCGAGGTTAGAGAGGCTTTAAAGAGAATGAAGACGAAGAAATCGGTCGGACCAGATGAGATTCTCATCGAAGTATGGAAATATTTGGGGGAAATAGGTGTGCGATGGCTAACAGATCTCTTTAATAAAATTTGGAAGATTAATAAGATACAAGATGAATGGATGAATGGTACGTTAGTGCCTTTATATAAGAATAAAGATGATATTCATAGTTGTTCCAATTATCGTGGAATCAAACTCATGGGGCATACAATGGAACTTTGGGAAAGGGTAGTAGAGCATCGATTGAGAAAATTGGTGTAAATATCAGAGAACCAGTTTGGTTTCATGCCGGAGAGGTCAACGACGAAGGCTATCCACATATATGGAGCGCTATAAAGAGAGGCGTAAAGATTTGCATATGATTTTCATTGATCTGGAGAAAGCCTATGATGAAGTGCCTAGAGAAGTTTTATGGTGGACCCTGGGTAAGAAAGGTGTCCGCGTAAAATATATTAATATCCTTAAGGATATGTATGATGGAGTGTCAACAAAGGTAAGAAGTTGTGGTGGTCTGACTAGTGAAGTCACAATCACTATTGGGTTGCATCAAGGGTCTGCCTTACGTCCATTCTTGTTCGCCATAGTAATGGATGAGCTGACT
>JAUEJK010104357.1:0-14469 GCA_032274865.1 Eryngium alpinum | reverse complement strand
TATCGAGAAGCTCGCACTCAGTTTGATTAACCAAGACCCCCAGATAACTGAGTTTCATGGATAGCACCACCGGACGGCTTTATTAAAATAAATTTCGATGCTGCTTTGTTCTCTGTTTCTGGTGATGCTGGCACTTGTGTGGTGGCAAGGAACCATATTGGAGAAATTATTGATTGGGAGTATAAAAGAATTCATAATGTGTTAGACCCTTCAATTGCGGAAGCCATTGCAGCAGAAGCAACCGTTGATTTAGCTCTACATCATGGTTAGAAAAAGATACAGGTCGAAGGTGATTGCTTGACAGTGATTAAGGTTTTAAACTCTACAGGTGCTTGTTTGTCTTTATTTGGTGGCATTGTTGAAGCTATCAATTTTAAACTTCTTTGTTTTGAAGACTGTTGTTTCTTTCATATTTTGAGGTCAGGCAATACTTTGGCACATAGTGTAGCTAAAAGTTGTGGATTAGTCTTGTGATTCTGTTTGTTATCTAGCCTGGTAGGAGTTTAAAGTTGAGCCTGTATTATGATGAGGTGTTTTTGCCTTTATTGAATGAAGCTTTGATTCCCTCTTAAAAAAAAGAAAAAAAAAAAGAAACAGTTACAAATAATAAAAGTATTAGAGCATGTCCTATCTCCCTCATTATTATTTGTCCATGATATTTTAGTTTAGCATGTCTCTCCATATTCATTCTAAATTAAACTTGGCTCAATAAATATTAAATATAGCTAGCCTCGCTCAATTTCTATTTTATTTAGCTAACTAGATAGAGAGCTGTTAGAGATGCTCTTAAACTCATCTCAAAGTTTTTACTGTATTGCCATATTAAATTGTGGCTCATATTTATGAGCAAGAGCTTGAACGAAGGATTCATACTACCTGCTCAATACTTCCACCTATTAAAGTGGCAACAAATAATGTGATAAATTGTGAATCAAAGAGCATGAAGATGTTAACCGAGAGAGAAAGAAGGAAGAAGATAGAGGAGAGAAAATTTGATATTCATTTTAATGTGTAAAATGATACAACTTGTGTATTGTTTGTTTTCTACAGCTATATATATATATGGAAACCTACATATAACTAACTTCTATACATATACAATATGTATCTAATTCTATTTCTTGCTCAATACTCCTCTAGCTTGCTTAATATTCCACTAACTAACTACTCAACTTGCATTGTAATTCGTATTAGCTGTAATCCCATGTGCATTATTCTTTTCCTCATCTTGTGGTCCTGCATGTCTAGTCAGCATACATGCAGTAACATTAACACCTTGATCACCATTTGATTCCATTGATTGATCTCCATTTGATGTACCTGTATATGTAACATCCCCCCTCAAGTTGGAGTTGGAAAAATAGTTGGAAACTCCCAACTTGCCAGCTAGAAACTGAAGTTGAGAAGCACTTAAGGCCTTAGTGAATCTGCAGGTTGAAAGACGGTTGAAATGTGAACTGTTTGTATAACTCCCTGCTGAATCTTTTGTCTTATAAAATCACGATCAATCTCTATGTGTTTGGTCCTCTCATGGAAGACTGGATTATTAGAGATATAGATTGCTGATTGGTTGTCACAATGAAGTTGTATTGGCCTCTGAATTGGAATGTGTAGCTCATAGAATAAGCTCAGCAACCAAGTTATTTCACAACTTGTATGAGCCATTGCTCTGTATTCTGATTCTGATGATGATCTAGAGACTGTATTCTGTTTCTTACTTTTCCAAGAGATAAGATATGTTCCCAAAGTGATACAATATCCAGTTAGAGATTGTCTGGTGATCTTGCAACCTGCCCAATCACTATCACAGTATGCTATTAACTTTAAGTCACTTTGAGTTGATAAGAATATACCTTGTCTAATGGTAGCTTTAAGATATCTTGTAAGCTTCACTCCTGCTTGCCAGTGTTTGAGTTTTGGAGCTACCATGAATCGAGATAAGATATGCACACTATAGGATATATCAGGTCTTGTGATAGACAAATAGGTCAGCCTTCCAACGAGCCTTCTATATTGGGATACATCTTCATAGAGAGGAGAACTATCATCATCTAATAAGTGATGATGTTGTTCCATAGGAACTGTAGAAGGTTCGCAAGCTGTGAGTCCCATATCTTCAAGTATATCAAGTGTATACTTTCTCTGATTAACATAAATTCCTTCACTGGATCTAGCCACTTCCAATCCCAAGAAATATTTCAATGGACCAAGGTCTTTGATCTTGAATTGTGAATTGAGATACTCCTTAATAGCTTTGATTAACTGTCTGTTATTGCCTGTTAAATAATATCATCTACATAGAGCAACAAAGCAGCAAACTGATCCTTGTCATAGAAAATAAATAGACTATGATCACTATGAGTTTGTTGAAGTCCAAAACTTGATTAGAGCTGTTGAGAATTTTCTTGTCTAGGGGCCTGTTTGAGGCCATAGAGAGATTTGTTTAACCTGCAAACAAGTCTTTGATTTGGATGTTTAGCAACTGTTTGAGAAGAAGGAGTGAGACCTGGTGGTAAGCTCATATAAACTTCTTCTTCAAGGTCACCATGCAAAAATGCATTAGTGACATCCATTTGGCATAAGGATCACTTGTATATAGCAGCTAAAGATAGCAAAACCCTAACTGTTGTCATCTTGGCCACTGGAGTAAAGGTTTCTTTGTAATCCAAGCCTTCAGTTTGAGTGAATCCCCTTGCAACAAGTCTAGCTTTATACCTGTCTATGCTTCCATCTGAGTTATGTTTAACTTTATAGAGCCATTTGAAACTGACAGCTCTTTTACCCTTGGGAAGAGGTTGTATGGTCCAGGTTTGTGTTGCCTCCAAAGCTGAGAGTTCCACAGACATTGCAGTACACCAAGCACTATCTTGTATAGCTTGATTATAAGTGGTAGGTATATGTACAGCAGTGACATTTGCCAAAAAATGTTGATATTCCTGATTGAACTTATCATAAGACAAGTAATGTGAAATAGGATAGACACAAGCTACATTAACATGTTTGTTAGTGACATATGAAGGCATAGCATAATCAGCAAACTTGATAGGTATAGTCCTTTGTCTAACTGGTCTTATTACTTTCTCATTAACAGTTAAATGATTAGGTGCATTAGGAATGTGAGTGTTTATGGTTGGAGACGTAGGAATGTTTATGATTGGAGAGGCATGACTGTTTATATGAGGAGATACAGGTGGTGAGTTGGGTTGTGAAGTAGGCTGAGGATTAGGGTTTATAGAAGTAGGTTTTTCTGATTGAGGATCAGGTATGAGAAATAATAATGGATCATCATAGATAGAAGTGTGAAATGTATCTGAGGTAGAAGATGGAGTAATAGAGATGTCTTTAAATGGAAACTGGTTTTCAAAAAATTTGACATCTCTTGATACAAAAACTTATTTTGTATCTAGGTTTAAAACTTTGTATCCTTTTTGTTGAGAAGGATATCCTATAAACATACACCTGTGAGCTCTAGGTGCAAACTTATCCTTGTGAGGAAGGGTATTAGTTGCATAGCACAAGGATCCAAATACTCTCAAGTGAGAATAGTTTGGCATTTTGTTGTATAGAACCTGATAAGGAGATTTTCCCTTAAGTACAGCTGTAGGGACTCTGTTTAAAAGGTATGTAGCAGTCAATATACAATCTCCCCAGAAAGAGATTGGAAGAGAAGCTTGAAATCTCAAAGCTCTAGCAATGTTTAGAAGGGATCTGTGTTTTCTTTCTACTCTCCCATTTTGTTGTGGAGTGTAGACACAAGTGGTTTGATGTATAACACCTAAAGATTTGAAAAGAGGTGACAAATGTTGATTAATAAACTCTGATCCATTATCACTTCTTACATATTTAGGAGTAACTGAGAAATGATTTTGAATGAAAGCCATGAATTCTTTGAATATAGAGACAGTTTGTGTTTTATCACTAATGAGATAAACCAATGTTGCTCTTGATTTATCATCAACAATTGTCAAGAACATTGAGCAGTTACCATGAGTTTTATGTTTATATGGTCCCCAAAGATCTACATGTACAATATCAAACAACTTTGCACTTGTAGAATCACTGTGAGCAAAAGGAAGTCTGGATTGTTTAGCTAATGGACAAATACAGCATTGCAATTGAGAGTTTTCAATAATAGAAATAGGTAAAGAGGATAGAATGCTAGGAGCTACATGTCCTAGCCTAGAATGTCAAAGCATAGCACTGTTTTCAGAGAGTACATTAGAGCAAGAACTAGAAAACACATCAGTTTTAACAATGTCACTGTTTCTAGTAGCATAAGAAGTATGAAGTTTTTGTTGATTCAACAAATAGAGACCATCTTTAAGCTCACCAATCTCTATATTCCTCCTCAAAGTAGGGACCTGAATTACACAAGTAGTTGATGAGAAAGTGACATTGCAATTTGAATTAGAAGATAGTTTTGATATGGATAAAAGATTGTAGTTAAAAGTGGGAACAAATAAAACATTTTGAATAACAATATCAGGAGTTACCTGTATAGCTCCTTGACACTTAATGGAAACACAATTTCCATTAGGTAATTGAAGTGTAGATTGTATAGCTGTAGGATTGATTAACAGATCATAGAAAGAAGTTATATGATTTGTTGCACCAGAATCAATTATCCATATATGAGATGGTAATTTTGAAACAGTTGAAACATAAGTTCTATAAGTGTTAAGTTGATGATTAATACCTTCCCCATGCACAGTGTTGACTGAAGGATATTGCCAAGTGTTGTTTTGATTGACATTTTTAACTGCTGAAGATTGGTTTGCACCAGGTTGCAGCATGTTGAGGAAGCTCTTGTATTGCTCCTCAGTTAAAGTGTATCCTTTCTTTTTGTCAACAGTTTCTTGCTTCCAGTTGCCTCATTTGTATGACTCACTTGAGCAGCTTGTTTTGTGAGGTGTCTTGGCTTTGGCTTTGGCTTACCATAAGACTTGTGCCAAGGAGGAAATCCTAAAATGCAGAAACACTTCTCCTTGGTATGTCCTTGCATATGACAATAGGTACATTTGACATCGGGATCTCCTTTCTTGTTGCCTTTATAACCTTTGGTTTCTCCACTGTTAACAAATGTAGTTTGTTTAACTGACATTGCAACATTATCATGAGCCACACCATATTGATTTCCAGCTTCCCTTTGATGTTCTTCTTGTATCAACATGGAGAATGCTTGAGTTGTAGTAGGTAGTGGTTTCTAACATTTGTGAAGCTATCATTCAGTCCCATTAAGAAGTGATTCAACTTAACTTTTCTCTCATAATCATCCAATTTCTTGTTGATCTCACAAGAACACTTGCCACAATTACATCTAGGTATAGGTGTGAGACAATCAAGCTCATCATTCAAAACCTTAAACCTAGTGAAATAACTGGAAATTGACATGGTGCCTTGTGTAACATGACTCAATTCTTTCCTTAGATTGTACACTTTAGGAATGTTAACATGTGAAAACCTAGCCTCAAGATCCTCCCAAATCAACTTAGCAGAAGTGAAATACACTATACTATTTCGGATTTCTGGTGTAACTGAGTTTAGAAGCCATGAAATTATTACATCATTACACCTTATCCAAAGAGAAGCCATAGGAGAATTAGGAGCTGGTTTTACCTGAGATCCATCTATGAAACCAAGTTTTATCTTAGCTGAGAGTGCAATCTTCATGGATCTAGCTCATTGATTGTAGTTGTGCTCATCCAACATCATAGATATGATGTTAACACCAGTATTATCTGCATGATGAAGGTACAGTGGATGATTTACATCTGTGGTGTTGTTAGTTGAAGATGAAGCTCCAGTTGGGCTGGCAACACTTGCATATGTAGCCATTAGGTTTTAGATCTGTAATTAGCAGTAGTAAATGATGCGAAAGCAGTGGATCTAAAGCTCTGATACCATGATAAATGGTGAATCAGAAAGCTTGAAGAAGTTGCCGAGAGAGAAGTAATAAGAAGAAGAGAGAAAAACTGATATTCATTTCAATGTAAAAATGTACAACTTGTGGTGATTGTTTCCTACAGCTGTATATAAGATTAAAGCAACATGTGCCTAACTTCTATACATACACAATATGTATCTATCTCTATTTCCTGTTAAATACTCCACTAACTAACTACACAACTTGCATTACAACTTGTATTAGCTGGAATCCCATGTGCAACATTCTTTTGCTCATTTTGTGGGCCTGCATGTCCAGTCAGCTTACATGCAGAAGAATGATCATCAACACCTTGATTAGTACCTTGATCACCATTTGATTCACTTGTTGATTCACATGTATATGTAACATACTCCTGGTTGAGAAGAAGCTAAAACCTGCAAAACGAACAGAGGAGGGGTTGATCCCTCGTTGCACCTCCGGTGTGAAGTTTTCCTCCTACTCCTAGTCGAGAAGACGCTAAAACCTACAAAAAGAACAGAAGAGGGGTTGATCCCCGTTGTACCTCCGGTGTGAGAATTAGAATGAGTAGATCTATATAATTGTGGTTTGTACCATAATATTGTATATATTAAGACGTAAATAAGAGGTATATATATAGGTGCATACAAATAATGGAAATTGAGTACGAATAAGAATCGTTACTATACGAAATTAGATATCAATTAAGATTTTTTTACCTTATAAATCAAGTCACCGTCACAATATTCAGTCGATCAACTCATGTACTAGTAATTCAAATAGACAGCAGTTGGAACACCTATTCGGACTCCTTATCAACACAGCACATATATAGACCATAGTTATCACACAAGTTATATTTTCTACTGTATCAATGATTCTTTGCACTGGGATTCATTCAGAGAATATAAGTATATGCGCATATATTGTACTGTATATCAATAGAAGAAGATATATATATATATATATAGGGGCTGTTTGTAAATATATAGGTACTCATTATTATTTATTAGTGGGATTCAGTAAACATGGCCGTAAAGAGTGACGTATATGGGTGTAAAATAGGAAAAAGATGGAGTGGAAACGGCCAGTAGAGTAGAGAACTAGAAGAACGTAGATTCAAGATAAGAAATAAATACCTAAAAGAAATTGATAATTAAATTATCAGCTAGAAAAGTCATCATTAGAAAAAGACTAGGTAGCCTCCAACCAAGGAAAATAATTTTTCAAAACAGAAAGACTAATAACATCATTCCATCCAAATGTTAGAATATAACAATATATAATTTATAAATTAGTAATTATTTTAAAATAAGTTTCAATAATTTATTATTAAAAGCAATTGATCTAAAAAACTGATAGACCTTCTAACGAATAATTGATCACATTATAAATTTTGAAAATATAGAGAAAGTTATTTTATTAGCATCTATTAATTAAGTATTAACAACTTTAAAGACAAAAATGAAATTAAAAAAATATAATTTATAGTAATTTATGAAAAAATTATGTTTATCTATGATATTTTTCTTTTGGGATTAAACTTTTAGATGTAACTACATGGTACTTCTTATTTATCTGATAGCTCTCTATATAAAGTCTATACTCTTTCGTCTTATTTATTTATTTATATTTTAGTTGAGTGATATGATATCATATATAATTTTAAAATACATATATATGGATTTAAATTTTTTTCAAATTAAATGAATATAAATCTAAATATTTATTTATTAAAATTTTAAAGAATATATAAATTAAATATATTTTTATAACTGTTTAATATAAAATACAAATACATCACTCTGACTCAATTTTTAAAATTTAAACCCTTGGATTTCATTCTGTATCGAAAATAAAATAGATAAAAAGCAGAAGCTCCTCAGGCCTCGAAATTATCACCTGGCTCCTTTAATCTGCCCAATCTGCGGGAGTGAAGAAATGCTCAGATTCTTCTCTTCCAGATGCTGCCAAATGTTTCCTCCACACATTCTACTTTCTCTTTTTTGTCATCAGTAGCAATTGTTTCTTTGACCAACTTAAATCATATATTTGACCAGTCAAACATTTAATATGGTCCATCACAATATTTTATGAAAAGTGTTTATTTCCTTGTAGGGGTATCGATTGGTGTTAATTTTATGAGCAAAATTAACATTTTGAAACAAGTTTAGTTTCTAAAAGCCAATGAGAGGATGGAATGATTGTTTGTTGATGGTGTATGTTTTCTGCTGACATGTTTATAAGTTTGGAATATTTGTCTGGTTATATGCATACATTTTCTTGTCAATGCCACACAAGACATGATATATTGATGCAGGATTTTGATCGAGGTAAATCCATTTTAACTTTACTAGTAAGTTATATGTTTCGTTTTTTATTTTAGAAGAAAAATGTACTTAAGGTTACCTTAGAAGTCAGAATCTCAGGTCTCATGCTATGGTTTTATAAAAAACGTGGACTCTTATGGATTCATATAACTTCAATCTTTAAAAAAAATTCTACATCACTCAGTCTCACAGTATGGCACCTCAGATTGCATCTTAGATAATTTATGTGAGATAATCTCAAGTACATCATTCATTTTTTTTAAATATTAAGTTATTAAATATATTTATTTAATTTATATGAATAGGTTATTACTTACGCCATTTGAAAGATATAGATATAATTATCTAGAATTTTCTTTTGTATAATAATATATAGTCAAATTTTTATGTAAAATTGAAAAATAATAGTATACATAAAACCTTTGCTGCATAAATACGCTAAACCGGGTCCTAATGATTTGCTTATTTATTTAGTGAATTTATTGAATTTTAACTTTTGCACAATATGCAATTGTGCTTTACTTTGATCCGGTCTTTGCCCTTTTGAAAACCAGGTCTTGAAAGCTTGGAATGTTTTGGCTCGCCATCAAATTAGTATTCAGCTTATTGTGATTGAATCAAGGCCTCATATTATTTTGTTAAAGTTTAAAAATTGAAGGATATTTTTTATAAAAAATAAATTAATTAAATTTAATATCATCTGAATCATAAAAAAAATATGAGTTCATATTAATAGTATATTTCTGATTTTTATTACAAAAGACACTAAAACAATATATATGATTAATTTTTTTTATTAATGATTCAAAATTTAATTATATCTTATATATAATAAGTGTAATGGACTTAAGTTTGGTATTAGTTATAAATATTTTAATTAAATTAAATTAAATACTATAAATATTAAATAATATATCTACCTACAATAAAATCAAATAGAAAAAGGAAAACCTATATGTGCTAAATAACAATATGGGAACAAGCACCAATACCCCAATACAACATCACCATGCCAGAACATCAAAGAACAGATGTGCTATCAATTGTTTTACATGTATTTATTTTACTATCAATTTAATTTATTTATTAATTTGAAAATTATTAATTTTGGCTTTCCTTATTCTGTTACGTTTTGTGTTCAAACTACCCCAAAATCTATTAAATAACTATGGTAAATTCTATTGACATCAAACATATAAAATCTGGACTTAAGCTTGGTTTTGGTGTTGGTCATAAATATATTAATTAAATTAAAAGCGTAATATAATAAGCGAACTTAAGCTTTGTCTTAGTATTGATATTGGTCATAAATATATTAACTAAATTAAAATTAAATAATATAAATATTAATTAATATATCTACATACAACAAAATCAAATATAAAAAGAAAAACCTATATGTGCTAAACAACAAAACGGGAACAAACACTAGTACACCAATACTAGAACAAGCCAAACAACATCGCCATGTCAGAACATCAAAGAACAAATAAAAAAACAGAGGTACTATCAATTGTTTTACATGTATTTATTTTACTTTCAATTGGGTTTATTCATTAATTTTAAAATTATTAATTTTGGCTTTCCTTATTCTGTTACGTTTTGTGTTCAAAAAATCGCAAAATCTATTAAATAACAATGGTAGATTATATTGACATTAAACACATAAAATATAGACTTAATCTTGATTTTAGTGTTGGTCATAAATATATTAATTAAATTAAAAAAATAATATAAATATTAAATAATTATATTCTATATATATAATAAGAGTGAGAGAGTTTTGATGGTCTGCTCCAAAAAGTGATCATTATTATAGATAAATACTAAATTTTAGTTATATAAATAACTTAGAAATTATATTAATTTAGGATTCTACCGTCAAACTTAATTAACAGATGACATATAATTAATTATGATGTAGACATATTTATATTTATATATTAAAATTAAAATTAAATTAATATATCAATTTTTACAAGAAAAATCATAAGTGATGTATTAAGTATAATATAGAATATAGATAAATTTTAAAAAATAAATTTGATCTTTATTATAAATTATATAATAAATAATTTCAATTTTTAAAAAATTAATTATAAGTAACATAAATAAAGTTTTAAAAATTAAAAATTAAAAGACAAATAGTGAACATATAAATATGTTTATAGATATGATATATAGAAATAAATATTAATATTAAAATAAATTAAAATAATTTTTATAAAAATAATAATAATTATTATTTTTTATAAAAATAATAATAATTATTAATTTTTATAAAAATAATTGAAAGATAGAAGAACTGGTAATTATTATACACGTAATAATTTATTAACACCCACAATAATTAATAAATCTGAAATAGTAACTAAAGAATCTGAAAGCTCAACAAAAATATTTAGTATAACTAAAGATTTTATTTTTGTCTCCCTGTACATTGTTTATATTGCAGCAAGATCAGAGAGAGGACAACAATAATAGGAAAGTAAAGAAGTACAGTAGTGTGGAATGTACTGTTTTGGTTGGTGGCGCATGAAAATAAAGGGGTGACCGCTGCTGCTCCCTTTGATTATCATCTGTCAACATCAGCACAAACCTTCACCCTCTTCTATCACTATTCTCACTTCAGTGTGTGTATATACACACACAACATCCACAGTGGTCCTCGACACAACCGACGTAAGAAATCAAATTATACAAACCAGTTCATTTTAGTTGTCTTGTCACAAACATGTAGCCAACAAAATTTGAATACCAAATACCATAAATGTTTTAACAAATATAAACACAGAACTCATTTCAAATATAAACTGCAACTTTGACTACGATTGTTATGTGAAATTTAAGTTGAAAAAGAGAAAAACATTTATGTTTAGATTTTTTTCGGTTAACCTAATCATTAGGTGAAATTTCAAAAGCTTTTATGGTTTGAGAAATTTTTTTCCTTGTTTTAAATTTATATTCGTTCATATTCTATCTTTATATATAACCAATTTAACGGATCAAATTGAGTTTTATCTAGGATTTTGATAAAGTTTTTGAGATAATTAAATTAAGATTTTAGTTGGTATACAATTGAATAAATTAATGTTTTTATTAAATAATTTTTTAATTTAAGATTTTGAAAAGATTTAAAAATTTAGATATCCATATATATATAAATATTGATCGATTGAAAATGATGTAAAATAATAATAAATTAGACGATAATACCGTAAATATATATTATCAAGCTTCGGTGGAAGAATCGATGTCGATATTTCGTTTAAATGGTAAATAAAAAGAAATTGGAAAAAGGAAGTAATGAGATTAGATTTAAGGGCTTTAAATATATTATCAAACATAATGCTTTATAAGTGTTGTCAGAGATGCCAGTGATATCGGTTTAAAATTAGTGTCCTCGAACTATCATTATTCGCTGTCAAAAAAAAAAAAACTATCATTATTGATATTATATTTTTATTTTTATTTTTTAATTTTTTTATATAAATAAATTATAAATTATATTAAATCAGGATCTTTTCATAACTTCTCTACTTTTATGGTAATTGGGACAATACCGCATACCCTTCCCTTCTGAGACCCTATAACAAGATTATACTAGTTACGTTTGTAAAATAATTAATCTGATTACTGTAATACAGATATGTATTAAAAGAAGTTATAAATATAAAAGAAGATACTTATATATTATACGGTCCCACACGAAAAGAGACAACAATACAGAACAGTATAGAGATATATTCATCTATCCGTCCATTGATTACAAAAAGTTAAAATTAAGGTCTCATCTAATTTGATCGGATCTAACTTATGTTTATGGTCTCTACTACTAATTAATAGAGTACATACATGCATATCGACTACTGTGCCATCTAATATCAATTATCCATTCCCCGCCATAGCTACGTTCGATCAACTTTATTTATTATAATGGGTCTGCATTAGGAATTTAAGTAGCAGAGTTAGAGAAAAATTTAGATTTTTTTTTGTTAAATAAAAATTTAGATATTTGATTGAAAAGAAAATTAAATTTGTTATATTTAAATAAAATAAAAAAATCAAAATTATTTTATTTTTTTTCTAATATTTAACTCTATCCTAAAATTTATGATTTAAATACACTCTTGATGCGGATATAACAAGATGGAGTATAAAAGGAGTTAAGGCCCTCTTTGTCTATCACTTATAAGTGGTTTCAGCTTATAAGTAAAAAAAATAATAATAAATAAATATTTTTTTTCAAGTTTTCACTTAAAATTGATTTTCTCACTTAGGCTATTTGACTGAGTTTAAAACTAATTTATAAATGGAAATTTTAAAAAAATATCTATTTATTACTTTTTTTATTTACAAATTGAACCCAATTATAAGTTATAATTTATACACAGCCCTAAATTGGGTTGAAGAAAAATATGACAGACTCTAGTTCTACATGTCTCCAGAGTAACAATAATAATATTATTAATATTAGAGGATAGAGAGATGATTGTCAGATTGCTTTATCTGCGTGCTAAGGCAAACTCACATCGATTCCCACCCCCACATCCCGTACACCTAAACAACAGCTCCCCACTAGTAATCATTACTATGAGGTGGTTGTTAATGGTAAAAAAATATTTATTTTAAAAAAAATATTTATATTTATACTTTTTTTAAGTGATAGAAACACTTATTTAATCTAAACAAACACCTTCTATTACTACTACATTCTCTCTCTTTCTCATTATCTCTCTATATAATAAATAGAGTAAATTGCATTTGTACTTTGACGAGTTAAGCATTTGTCATATTATACTTTTGAAACTAGCATTTACCATACCATAATTTACCGAGTTAAGCATTTGACATACTGTACTATCGAAACTAGCATTTGTCATACTGTACTATGCCAAGTTAAACATTTGTCATATTGTACTTTGCCGAGTTAAGTATGGAAAATGCAAATTAAGACATCTATACAGTATGTCAAATGCTTAACTAGGCAAAATACAGTATGGCAAATGCTAGTTTCAAAAGTACCGTATGGCAAGTGCTTAACTCGGTAAAGTACAGTATGGTAAGTGCTAGTTTCAAAAGTAAAGTATCACAAATTCTTAACTCGTCAAAGTACAGTATGCCAAATGCATTTTAATCTAATAAATATAATTATTATATAGTAGTAGTATATATGTATATCGGCTTTCCCTTGTTCACTTCACTTGGCATAATTTCTTTCACTCAAACTCCATAGCCCACCTCCTTCCTTCCTCCCTCCCCTCTATGCTCTACATATAGATTTTTATACAACAAACCACCCCCTATCTCTCTCTACATATATATATCACTAGAGCTAATTCCAAATCTGAGAAGAGGTGAGAAGGAACAAGATATATCATATATAGGATATACATATAATTTAATATTACAATACAAAGAATGGATCATTCAAGTGCACATCACCAGCAGGTATATATATCCATTCACTCAGTTACTGACTATGTTAGTTTACTAATTTCTTCAGCCTAGCTGTTTTCATATCTTGATTTAACTTCAACTAAGCAATTCACAATTCTTCTTGTTTTTGCTGTTTTGGTTTTGAGAAATGGAAAAAGGGACAATTAATTTCAGCTAATTTTTTCTTTATTATTTCTATTTAGGTAGTTAATTTGTTGTTTCTGTACCTGGAAATTTCCCAGTACTTTTAATTTGATTTTGAGTTATGCTAGTTTTTTCTTCTAGAATTAAATTGAGATTTTGATTCAGTTGTGGGGTCTTTCTTTTTCAGTCCACTAAATCTTGATGTGAATATTGAGGAAAGAAAAAGAAATCCCAAAAATGAATTTTGTTTTCTTATGCTAATTCCCCTCTTTTTCTGAGCAAAACATGCTACTAGAATCTTGTACTTAGCAACAACAATTTCAAACTCACAATAATTCAATTTTGTGTAGGCAGATTTACACTATCTTTTACGTTGCTCCAATATAATTATATTTCCCTAACAATAAGTAAACAACTTTTCTCTTGTGTAAATTAAAACATCATTTCTAGATGTATAGTGTTTTTTGTGTGGATGAATTCTGATGTATTGTTATGTGTATGTGTGCAGGAAATAGTATCTCATCAAACACTAGAAAGCATGTTGGTTTGTCCAAAAGCAGCACAAGACAAGAAACCAAAGCCTCCTGATCAACAACCTCAAAAGTGCCCAAGATGTGACTCCAGCAACACCAAGTTTTGTTACTACAACAA